>PVJO010019577.1:0-33928 GCA_004026905.1 Hystrix cristata
ATGTATATTTGGTTTTAATGGATGAAATTTGAGGGAAATTTGTAAAGTTTCCTGTCCTAATAGAGCAGAAAAAAATAA
This sequence comes from Hystrix cristata, assembly GCA_004026905.1. Taxonomy (NCBI): domain Eukaryota; kingdom Metazoa; phylum Chordata; class Mammalia; order Rodentia; family Hystricidae; genus Hystrix; species Hystrix cristata. The sequence goes on from PVJO010019577.1 coordinate 79, forward strand.
TAAGGTAATGGTGTTTAGTATCTTCTCTAGAGGTAGGCAAAATTTCAGTTGAAGAAAGAAGGAAAGAGGTAAAACAATAGTCTATTCTGATAATAGAAAACAATAAGCAGCTACTCAAGTAACAACCTAACAAACCCAATCCAAGCATAATCTTTGATCCCTAAGTATAATGAATAATATGATCTAAAATTAAACTAAACCAGAAACAAACAATAGGAAAAAATTTGTTCTTGGTTTTGTCCAACTTGGAATCAAGATTTAAATAATTCGAAGACATAAAACACATATACCAAAACACTCCTAACCGTGGACAAATACTAAGCCTAAAGCTACTATAAATACTAAGAATGATAATTAACAACACCACCTACACAGTCAAATAGGAAATGACATTGGGAGGGCAAGTCAAGAAGGGCCATGGAAATGAGCCTATGTGGTGCCCAGGCAGGAATGAATGAGGACTCACAGATGATGTCTGAGAACGGGAAAAGAAAGATTTCAATTATGCTTTATTTTCCTACTTTACATATCTTTTTTTTTTTTTAATCTCAGCAGTAGGAGGGACAGATGTCTAGGATTTCACAAATGCAGCCTCTTTCTTATGAAAAATTTTACTTGTAAAATACTGTGAGCCCAAAACTATATACAAGACCAATTCATGCAGAATTCATCTGCTGCTGCATAAAGACGCCACAGCTCTCACTCATTCTGAGGGAACTGGATAAGCAGCTCAATGGCTTTGAGAAAACAAGATCACCCTGTGTCTGAGACACCTTCATCTAATTCTTCCAATTCATTAGTGGTACAAGGTGTGACTTTATAGAAATCATTTTAAGAAAGACACGACTCTGTCCAGTTGTGCCTGGTCACTCGGCAGGAATATGTGCCCACTGTAGAACAGGCACAGTCTATAATGATGTTAGACTGTCCTCTTTAACTTGAAGGAGAGAATTAAAATAAGAGAAAGAATGTTCTGGAAATAAGGTGCATGTGATAGTTAAAATGCAAGTGCTAATCTGTAAACTCACAGAGGGAAGCCACTCAGAACTTGATCATTTATTTATGCAACTTTAACAACATCTCGTGTATTTGTTTCAAGGTGGCATATTAGCATGTTACAGGTTTAGGGTATTTTCATATTCAATTCTTCTATAGAAAAGCCCCATCCCTTATTGTTTCATACTGACAGCTAGTTAAGTCAGCATATATATAAATCCACTTAGTTTCTCATGCTGCTAAAGGTAGATTTTACAAGATGAATACTTCTCATGTTCAATAAGAACAGAGTCCAGGAATATTTATTGAGTGCTTTCACCAAGCCAAGAGTGGTAACAAAAACATTTGGTAATGTATGTTGTAATGGTTTGAAAGGAGGGCTATAATGTGCTTACAGCCTTGTATAAGATCATGTTGAGTACACAATTAGATTAAAAAAAGAGGGGGGAGGAGGTTGTACTCCATTTTCTGACAGAGGATGGAGAAAACTGACAGATGCTCTCTAGAGAGATGACAGGTAGAGGAAATGCCAGAAATATGACTGAAGGAATGGAAATCTCCAGGCTTGAGACTGATTGGAATGGAAAGGATATTATACATAACCAAATTAGCTTAATGTATCCTTAATTAGGTTAAGGGAGTATCTTCATTTTAGAGGTGCAAGAGACAGGCAGGCTTCTGCCAGAATCTCCTTGGATAAAGAAATGAGAGCTTCGTTTCTATATAAAGTAGTAAACAGTCACAGTTTTACCCATAACTCTAAAGAAAAAAAAGAAAAGAGAATATTAAATATCTTACTGTTATCCAATGTATTTATTTCATGTTGAAAATGGATCTACAACATATTTCCTACTCAGAAGGCTTTAAAAAAATAATTTGTGTATTCTTAAAGCCATTCTTAAGTTTAAAAGCCATTTTGGAGTTTATAAATAGCTCAATTTCTGGTATAAATTGACAGTCCCCTGTCACTTATATGAATTCCTTCAGAAAATAGGTTTGGTATGAATTCTTCAAGTGCCCAGACTCCTCTGTCAAAGCTACTAAAACTCTTGCAGACCCCTGGTGTCAGAGACCCTGGGGTTAGCATCCACAGTTGAACATTACTAATCAAGTCTTAAATTGGTGCACAGCGCTCCTAAAAGAGTAAGTGGGCTTTGGCAAAGCCCTCCATGTAAGAGATTTCAGACTATATGTACCATGACATTTTGAGTTCTGTACCTTTTTAGTTTTCTAACCAGAAATATGAGCAATAGCTATATAGCCATGTAAATATAACTTCCATTGCCAGAAAAACAGTTTTAAATCCAAACCTATCCATGCAGGTGATTTCTGCCCTCCAACAGGCATGTCACTACATCTCAGACCAGCAGTCTTACTGCCCACTAGCTTCCTTTCCAATTCTTAGATTCAGCTCTGTTTTTATATCAAATCACTCCTCAGTAACTGATCTAGCTCCCCCTTCCTGGTAACCATATTCAAAATTTGTTTTATATTTTCAAGTGATTGTTTAATAAGATTTTTCATTTTCCTACCATTTCTTCAATCAGCAGTTTTAAGGCCATTATTAAAGTTACCTTTTTGCCTTTCATCATACATTTTCAATTTTACCCCTTCTTCTATATCTCTTCTCTCTTTAAAATTTAATTTTCATATTATATCTTCCTATATTGTATCATTCTTGAAATTTAAATTGTAAAACTGCAATTAAAAGTCAGATTGTAAATGTTATAAATGTTTCTATTATAATTAAATGTATTTTGGAACCAAGTTTCTTTTTCTAAAATTAATTCTGGCTTTTGTGTTTCCAATGTTGAATATTAATTACTAGAAAATATGCACTTAAAACATAAATTGCAATGTGAGTGTGACTGTAAAATTCTTTTGATTGCATGTACAAACATCCCCTAAATACTGTACACTATTAGACGCAAGTTACCTAATCACTCCGAGCCTCATGTTTCACATGTACTTTCACATACTTTATGTAGGTTGACCAGATCTTTTAGTTTTAGCTGTGAAAGTACTGGATCCTGGGGACTTCCCTCAATCACAGGAAGACAAGGACCACATGGAGTTGTTTTTAAATTGAAATGGGGTGAGATACAAAACAGCTAGCATGGAATCTAGCTCACAGTGGAAGTTCCAAGTTGGTTAATTCCTTTTGTTTTCTTTCCACCCAATCCTTTTATGAATATTTTTAGGAAAAAGCCAGCAGTGTGATATTGTGAGATGAAATACTTGGGTTCTACTACTGACGACATGAGTAGCTTTGGCCAAGTCATGTCTACTTTGTGTTTCAGTTGCCTCACTGAGATAATGGTGATAACTATTACTATCTTTATATTACACTTGACACTAGGATCAAAGTAAAGTTTACAAATAACTCTTTCAGCTAAAACATGGTAAGCATGAGTACCATAATTACAGACTTTCCAAATACTGTGGATTGGATGTGACAATATTCTTATTCTTGGATCTGATTTCTGTTAAATGATGCATTATCAGCCACATTTACCTCTTCACTTTGAAATGGGAAGACTTAAAACAGAAGCCATACCTTGCTCTGTGATTCCTAAGTGATATGAACATTCCTCGCACATTTTTAGAGTATCAGTAAAGCTACCCAATGCTCACTTCAATGTACTCTCTGAGATTACAAAACCTCCACCATCAGCCATCTTGTCTGTCTCTTATTTGTTTCACAGCCTCAACAGCTTTTCACTATTTCAGGAAATATACAAGCATATAATCAGCAGAATGGCAGCAAATTGGAACTTTCTGCTACAGCTGGGGTTTCATCCGTTCCCCTCCCAGAGACTGTGCAAGGTCATTCCAGTTCTTCCCTCGCCTAGAAAGGATGGTAAAATTATTCATGCATTTTTCAATGGTCACGCCAAAGGATGGCTGTAACCACTAGTAAAAAAGTAGGAAACTGTGTCTCGGTCTTGGTTAATTATGTGCTCTAATAGGGTGAGACACAGTTATAGAAAAACACAAGAGGAGACCAGCATTATATGTCTGCTTCCTAATGCCACTAAGGGGCATCAGAAAGCTCTAGTTACAAATCCAGCCAAGCAAGCGTTATGTTTTCTAAAAAGGACGTTCATAACAGTTGCCTATTCCAATACACTTTCATCATTAATGCCTGACATGGAATCTGGCAGTTAGAAAGCAACATCACATAGTGGAAAGAATACAGAACTAGAAAGCAGAGAGAAGTGATATTTCTATTCCTAGATCTGCTCTAGGAGATCTATGTGACCTGGGCCATGGAGTCTCTTGAAAAATACTTGTTATGTAGTGAATGCATTAAACAAAATACCAGAAGTAGATGTCCATGCAAACAAGAAAAAGAAAAGTCTCATGTTTCTCAGTATGAAAATGCAAGCATGAACATAAAGAGAAAGAATGATCTTCCAGTCAGAGGAAACAAAATGTGCAGGTTCATTGAGGGCTCAAAAAGGATAATGTGTACTCACTAGCTAGTGTCCTGAGTGAATGGTGGATGAGTGCAGAGAAAAACATTATGGGAGTGGGTCATGCTTTTGTGTTCTAAGAACTTAGGACTTTATAATATAATTAATGGGAAGCCTAAGCTGGAGGCAGCAAAGAAATATTGTTACGGTGAGAACTTCTCTCCAGAAACAAGTAGTGACAGTATAAAAGATGGATTGGGCTTGAAGAAGACTGTAGGAAGGGAGATGAAGATCAGATCGAGAGGCTGCTGCAAAAGATGGTAATGGCTTGAAAAATAGCTCCTGTGACAGGAAAAGCGTTGCTGACTTTTGAAGTATACAGGTTGACACACCCTCTAGGAAAAACAGAATCTTACATTAGCCCTCTCGGTTTCTTCCCATCCTCTCTCCTCACCAAAATACACAGTCACTCCTTTTCCTCCTTTCCTCTCCTGAAGCCCAAGGAGACTTGCGTTAAGAAGCAGAAGAGGTGACAGTGAGATGAGAAGCGTTTTGATTGCTTGCTTTGTTTATAATCTTATTGAATCAGGTTTCGAACTGGAGAGAGAATTTATACCTGAGAAAGGCTATGGGGGTATAAATTCTCTCTCCAGTTTGAAACCTGATTATATATATATATATATAAAATGAACTAAGGAATGAACTAAGGAATGAAAAGAGATGTTTTAAGCCTTAGTACTATGGATTGTAAGTTAGACCTCACATTAACAAGTCTCAGGAGATGCTAGTAGAGAATACAGTTATTTTGAAATTCCCTCTGGCTGTTTGTAACGATGGTGTTTGTAAATTCACTTACTGTGGTGGCTAAGCATCATTGTGGTAATATGACTGGCTTAGGAGCTGCTTGAGGAGATTAGCAAAGTGCATTATTGATGTGTCTGGGCAAGTTATGGAGGTGTGACACTGGGTACTATATATGGTCGCTGGCCCCTTCCTCTCAGGCACCACTCTCCTGGTCTGCTTCCTGGCCACCGTGAACCAAGCAATTTTCCCCCACTATGCACTTTCACCATAAAGTTTCTGCCTTGGAGATAATAATTACAGGCTGAATATTCTGAAACCTTTAAGCACATTAAGTTTCTCTTCCTTTAAATTGTAGCGTCAGGTATTTGGTACCAGTAACGAGAAAGTTAACACCAAAAACTGGTACCAGGAATGGGGCCATTGCTGACTACCTTACCATATGGTTTAGAATCCTTTGGAACTGGTTTGTAGGAGCAGTTTGGAAAGGTTTGGAGATGTGGGCTAAAGAAGTCTTAGGATGGTGTAAACAGAGCTTGATGGGTGATTCTGATCAGAGAACAGAAGACCAGAATGCTAATAGGAATGTATACAGTAAACATCAGGTTCAGGAGATTTCAATTGGAAACAAGGACTCTATTGCAATTAAACTAGATGACACATATGTTATATGCTTGCAAAAAAAAAATCTACATTTTGGCCATGTCCTCAAAATGCAGGAGATTAAGATTAGGGCAGCAGACCAACGGATCTGGCAGAGGAAATTTCAAGACAGCCCAAAGTTGAAGATGTAGCATGGGTACTGCTAGCTGTTTTCAGCTAGATTTATTGTGAGGCTCGGGGCAGATAAGAAATATTTGAAAATTTTAGATTTTGGCCCAGAAAGAACCACGCATAAAGTTAGGGCCAAAGGAGTTTGGGCTGCTGAAAAGATTAGCACTATTAAAAAGGAAACCAAGTACATAGTACAGAGACAAAAATGAAGATACCTTGAGAATATCTCAGGAATCAGCAAAACGCTACCCACTGTAGGCTCAGGGTTGCAAAGGTGTTAACTTTTCATTTGAAAAGAAAGTCTCTATTACTCTTGGTCAAGAAGAGCCTCCTAGCGAATTGTTCTCCTGGATTCATTTTACTGTACTCAGCCACACAGAGGCCATTGCAACCATGGTCCAAGAGGGCTTAGTTACTCTTCTGCTGGCAGTAGACCTTGCTGTCATCCATGTAATGTTGTTTTTACTGGTGCACAAAGTGCAAGAGTTGTGGGGTAAGGGAAGCATCTACCTTTATTTCAAAGGAATCTTTGGGAGGCCTGTCAAGGAGACAGTGTGTGAAGCTGTGGGAATGATGCCAAAGGTGCAGTGGAGATTCCAGGAAGTGAGAGGTGCCAGGAATCTGGGATATCCACTGACAAAAGCTATACAATGTGAGTGGAGCCACCTCAGGACAGAAGCCATGTGGGATGCAACCCACCAAGTCACAGAGATGGGACCACCTAAGCCTTTTGGAATTTACATCTCACTGCCATGTGCCCCAGATGCTGGATATGGTGCTACAGGACTTAATATTAGCTGTGATGAGTTTTGATTTTGCTTTGGACAAATTCTTTTTTAAACTCCTATTCCTCCCTTTTGGGAAGGTTTATCCTGTCTCATTTACCTTGGAATTTTATAACTTGTCTTTTATGTTTACAGAGATTCACAGCTAAGAGATTGCCTTGAGTCTCAGAAAAGGCTTTGACTTGGATTTTTTAAAAATGCAGGAACTGTTGAGACTTTGGGGGAGAGATTATTGTGTTTTCCAATGTATGCGAGATAGTTGTATCACGTTAGGTGGAGCTTATGACTGAATTCATTTGAATTTGATTCAACTGATTGAATTCACCTATCACTTAAAGAGATGTGTTGGGTGTCAAGTTAACAAGGTATGGAATGCGTCCATTAATTATGACATGCAAACTTGATTGTATTAAGAAATGCCTAGGAGGGTTGTATTACACACTTCTGGGTGTGTCTCGGGAGGGTCAAGGAGCCATGGCCTACAGTTCAATGTCTGGTCCCTTGCCCTTTTCTTTGGTGCTGCTCCCTAGTTCTGCTTCCTAGCCATATCTATCTGCCTTATGTACCTGCCTTAAATCCAAAAAACCATAAGCTGAATCCCTTGATACTGTGAGCTAAATTGAACTTCTCATCTTTTAAGTTGCAGGTGTCAAGTTTTATATCCCAGTGACTGGAAATATACATCAACAGATTTAAAAGAAGTCTCCAATTCCTTGAAAGTCTTCTGCCTACATTAAATTGGGTATTATACTCCAGGTAGGTATTAGGATCACCATTTTACAGATGAGTAAACTAAGGCTCAAACATTTAACAACTTTACCAAAGTGACACAGCTAGTAAGTATCAGAGATAGAATTGGATCTTTTAGCCCGCACTCTTTCCACTTTGTTTCCTTGGCTGCTAAAAGCAGATTGCAAATGATTTCATGAGTGATAAGATGCTCCTCACTCTCTTTTTCTCTGCCATGGTGCCTTCTAAGCCTGGGGTAAGGTAGACACCATAAGAATATCAAGGGAAGAATGGATTGAAAAGACATTTGGGGGCAAAATAGAATTCAAGAATCCATGGTTTGGCAGAGCTGTGGGTGATTAGTTGAAAGGTTTTTTGAATTAGATGGTGAGGCTGAAATCTAATATTGAGAGGGCAAAGGGAATAGTAGAATGAGTGTTCCAAAGAAAATGGCAGTTTAAGCAAGCTGAACTGCAGGCTCCTATGGGATGCCGAGTTGGAGATGACTCAAAGGAACTTGTAAGTATGAAACATGAGCTTAAGAAAGGGTCTAGACTGGGCTGGGGATTTAGCTCAGTGGTTAGAGTGCTTGCCTTGCAAGCATAAGGGCCCGAGTTCAATTCCCAGCACTAAAAAAAAAGAAAAAGAAAGAAAAGGTCAAGACTGAGGGTAATAATGTAGAAGCATCTATATATAGGCAAGAAATACCTTAGTTGGAGTCAATGAAACAGCCCAGAAAGAATATCATACTTGCCCTGGAACCAGGACCTACAGACTTCTTGTACCAATAAACCTCATCATCTTCAGAGTCTTTCAACTATAGTTTCTGCCTAGCACAGACTATAATCATATTTGCCAGAAAGAACGTTTATTATTTTATCCTAGAAATCACTGCTAGCACTGTTTTAAACATAAGAAACTAGGGAACTAAGTAATTTATCACAACCCACAGAGCTAATTAGTGGCTGAGCCATATACTGAAATCAGGTAGGTGGGCTGCTGTACTGCCTGTGGCCACTCTAAGATCATTGCTCCCAATAGCCAATATCATTTGATATAAAATGAAATGTACTTACATAAATATTACTGTTTTCTTCCTGGCAACTTGGAGAACCAATAAAGAAACTCATGCACTACATACTCTTCTTCTGAGTCTCTGGCCATTCACACCACATAGGCTACAAAACCACCCATTGGGAGCCTGAATATAAAAGTAAATTGGGTGTTAGTTGGAGACGCTTTCAAGGAGACTTAATAACTGGAAATATAATTTTGCAACAAGTACTAAGAGTGTGCTATATAGATGATAGATCATGCTTTTATGTGCATATAATTTTGCTATGTGGTTCTTAGATGTGGACATGTAGCTCCAGAGCAGTGGTTCTCAATCCCAGTAGAATTCCTTAGGGATAATTTTAAAACTATTGATGCCAGACTCCTCTGTGGAATAATTATACAAAAATCATTGTATGCCAGGCATAGGCCTAGGTATATTTTAAGTTTCCAAGTAATATTAATGTGAAACCAGGGGCAAGAATTAGTCATTGGGATAACCTTATGAGTTTGTTTGACTTGTTTTATACAGACTTACTGCAGAACCCAAAGAGATAATCTAGAAATCATATTCATAAAACTTCGCTTTGGCAACCTTAGTATACCCCAGGAAAGAACCGTTGCAACTTTATTTTGCCCTAGAAGAAAGAAAAACAAATAAATACAATATTTGATTCTGAAACATTAAATATTGCTACATGGTTTCATAAAAGAAACTCGTGCAGCTACAAAATTACCAACTATAAAATTAGACTCCTCAATTCTCAGCACAAATGGAATCTTAGTCCCTAAGTGTAGCAACGTTGGACCATAATGACTGTTATTAGTTTCATCTTTATACTACAAAATATTTCACTTGCACTAGTTATTAGGTCTTTGCAATGCATTCTGTCTCCATGTCTCTTTTTAACTCCATGTGATATTTATTTTATAGCCATCATCTGTGATATGACCATGACAGGTGGTACTTATGGAAACATGATAAGCATGTTTGCCATCTCAGTGCCTAGTGACTGATTTATTCAGTGTTTTTTTTTCCTGAACTGCAATTTCTTTTGAATTGCTATAGAATCCGATTTGCTTCATTGCAAACAGAATAACGATGCCTGCTCTAGTGTATGTGCGCAGCACACTTCTGGTGTGCCACTCTGCTCCGTGCTCCGGTTTAAATCATTCCACAAACCAACAAAATCTTTATTTTAAGTATGTAGATATCCCCAGTGATCAGAGAGATTTTGTCAGGCTTGTATCTCTCTATGGTAGTCTCTCCCACTTTTAATGTCTTTCTTCTAAGACATGCTGTTATGGTTTCTGTCTAAAATGCCCCCTAAAAGTCTCACATGTTTGGAAGGTGATTGGATTATGGGGACTGAATGTGCCATTAGGAGTTGGGCCTGCTTGGAGGGGTGGGTCACTTGTAACATGGCCTGCAAGAGTGTATTCTCGTCTGAGCAAAGGTGAATGGCTTTCCTCTACCATACCCTCCTGCATGATGTTTCTGCCTTGCAGCCAGCCAAGCATGAACTGAGTCACCCAAAAACTATGAGCCAAATTAAACTTCTTCTCCTGTAAATTATGGGGGTTTGGTATCAAGTGACTAATACACCAACAATACTTACTAGTGACCTGGATTTCTATATTCTTCCTCAGGTATTGAGGTAAGTCATACAGCTTCCCTGAACCTCAGCTAGTTACTCCACACAGTGAGGCTAGTAGTGCTCACTTTGCATGGTCATTCTGCAAATTCAAGATAATTATTTTAAAGTGAACATGCAATAATTTGGACACTTTTTATTATTCACCAACTCATGTATTCATCTAATCAGCATTTATTCAGCATTTTCTCTGTCCCAGGCCAGCAATAGACAAAAGATAAAAATCTCTTATGTGACAAAAAAAAAGAAATAAGGAAAATTCATCAGTAAATTATACAAAGGATGTTAGTTCATAATAAGAGTGATGGAGAAAAAAAATCCGGAAAGATGGATAGGGAGTGCCAGGTTTGGGATAGAAGAGTGGATTCAACTTTCCATAGGGTGGCCAGAAAGGCTTCAGTGATGAAATGACCTAAAAAGGTGAAGAGGGCTTCGTCCACACAGAGGGAACAGCAGTGCAGTAGCACGCCTTGCACTTCAGCAACTAAAGGTGCTGGTGGGGTAGTTACAGGGAAGTAGCCTTAGACAATACATCAATAAATGGATGTGGCTATGTTTCAATAAAATTTTACTTGAAAACACTAAAATTTGAATTGCATAGAATACTGTGATCATGAAATTGCTTTTTTCAAATATTAAATTATGGTAAAAAATTATTAGATTATGTGGGCCAGAAGAAAATAGGTAATGCGATAGAATTGGTCCACGGGCTCCGGTTTGGTGACTCTTAAAGAACATCATGAGGACTTTCAAAGGCTTTCACTGACTGTGCTCGCTGGGGCAGCACATATAAAAAGCTTTCACTTACAGATGTCTTGGGAGGGTGGTGGTGGAGGTACTGAGAAATGTCCAGTTAGTGGATGTATTTGAAGATTAACGTCAATATTTTAAGACTTTTATCTCTAAGTTAGAGAGTGGAATTGGATCATATGTGTCATTTTTCATAGTATTCTAGGTTTGCTTTGCTTATGACTTTAGTCTCATAAAAAGAATGGGAGGGTTTTTTTTAATTTACTGAACATTTGGAAAATATGAAATTTATCTCTTCTTAAATGGTTGTTAAAAATCTATTGCAAAACCATCTAGATCTGACATTTTCTTTGTGAAAAGACATTTAATTACAAATTTCATTTCACTCAAGGTCATGAGAAAAATCAGGTTTTCAATTTTTCTTGAGTAAATTTGGTAATGACTTTTTTCTGGATATTTGTGTACATGTCATAAATTTTCAAATTTTTTTTTCCAAAAAAAGTTCATAATATCTTCCTATGCTTTTAATCTGTACTGAATCTGTCATTATGTCCTTCTTTTTGCATTACTATTGTGCATTCTTTCTTTTAGTTGATCAATTTTACCAGAGATTTATCACTTTTAATCCTCCTTTCACACATAAATTTTGTCTTTGTTGATTTCCTCTGCATATATTTCTACTTAATACATTCCCATTTTTGTGTGTATGCTGGGGATTAAACTCAGGGCCTTGTGCTTCAAGGCAAGCACTCTAACCACTGAGCTAAATCCCCAGCCCCTCCCATTTTAATCTTTATTATGTACTTCTTTCTAATTTATTTGGGTTTAATCTATTTTTCTATCATATTACCTAGGATTCTTAGCTAATTAGTTAATTTTCAGCTCACTTGCCTTACACAAGTTTGAAGACTATCCATGTTCCTGTATGTACTATCTGAGCTGTTTCCAGTGAGATTTTATATGTATTTTATTTATTGAACATAGTCATTTTCCATTCAACATAATGATTTCTTCTCTGACTCATGAACTAATTATAGTGTTAATTTTCCTACGATGTTTAGTCATCTACACTTTTATCAATTGCTTATATGACCTGTATGATAGTCACTCTTTGAAAATGTTTAAGTCTAACCTTACAAACGTTGCCATTACTAATAACCGAACTGCCTCTAAAGTCTTATTTTCAGGCACCCTAGTCATTGATCATCCTCTGCTTTCCCATTTTATTTATATTGTTGAATGCATTCCAATCATTCTGTGACCACATAAGTCTAACACAGTTAATGTACAACTTTTTAAACTGTCACCTCCTGAAGCCATCCATTCTGTTTTTATCCATCATAGCTTCCATAACTCAGCATCTGTGACCTTTACTATATGTACATCTTTAACACCTTTCTTCTTTATCTTCTGAAAAAATCCAACACTGCTCAAACCCAGAACTCTGGACCTTTGGTTTCTGTAGCCAAATGTGGCTACAGAAAAGCTATAATGACTCTCCTCAAACTAAATTTAGGGTCACAATTCTCAATTTTTTTCCAGCTCTACTTAAGACCTAATCGTATTTCCTTACTGAATGAACTCTTCTTTCCCTATGGCTTTCACAAGTGAGCTGTCCTGGCTCCTATATAAAGTACATGTCTATCAGGACACTGGATCCCATGCCCTCTTACCTACCCAAGTACTTTGCTCTTGTAATTAACTCCAGTCCTCTGAAACATTAACATTTTGCTATATACCAGAAGATAGCCTTTAAATGCAGATTTTATAGACTGGTTTCCATTTTTTTTCCATGTTCTCTTGGTCCCAACATCCTTTTTTAGATCTTGTCTCATTTTTCTGATTCCTTTCACAATAAAACTCTGAAATAGTTGTCTATTTTACCCAACTTTAATTTCTCTCTTCTCATCTTCTTCTAACTTATTCTGCTTTAAATCAGGCTTTTAGCTAAATCTAAACAAATCTCTTACCTTAGAGGGCCATTTGCCATAATGGAGATATATCTGAATTGTCTGCTAATAGCATCTTCACAAATGTTATCAGTTTTTAAATGATTATTGCTTGTCTTCACTTATTGTCTCAGCATAGGTTACTTTCAATGCTGTCCTTAGAAATGTGTAACCTTAATACAATTTATGTGCCCTCCTCTTTAATGATGGCTATACTCGTTCCCGAGTATTTGTTCAGGTTTGAAGCATGTAAGTGGTTGAAATTTTACTATTAGTAAAGAGCCAGAAAACAGGATAAGGCAGGTCCACAGCCAACCAAATTCTCAGTGTGCTCTGCAAAGTCCAAGGAAGTCTTCCATTAAATTGGAATCTCTACACTTAATGGCATGGTAATGGCTCAAAAATAGACACGCGCAGAAGTGGAATAGGACAGAGGACAAAGAAGCAACTCCATGCACCTTCGGCCATTTGATTTGTGACAAAGGGGCCAAAAATATATGTTGGAGAAAAGACAGCCTCTTTAACAAATGGTGCTGTGAAAACTGTTGTCTACCTGTAGAAGACTGAAACTAGATCCATATTTCCCATCCTGTACTAAAATCAAATGTGTCAAAAACCTATATATAAAAATGTAAACTTTGAAACTGCTGGAAGATAGCATAAGGGAAACACTTACAACTATAGGAACAGGCAAGGACTTCCTAAGCAGAACTCTAATAGCACAAGAAATAATATCAAGAATCAACAGATAGGACTACATCAAGTTAGAAGGCTTCTGCAGGGCAAAAGAAACAATCAAGAGAGTGAAGAGACAACCTACAGAATGGGAAAAATTTTGTCAGCTACTTTCCTGATGGAAGACTAATATATAGAATATTCAAAGAACTTCAAAAATTAACAATCTCAAAACGAATGACCCAACCAAAAAAAAAGACAAAACAAAAACAAAAAACAAAAACAAAAATGGGCAGATGAACTAAATAAACACTTCTCCAAAGAAAAAATACAAATGAACAATAAGTACATGAGAAAACAATGTTCATTATTTTTAGCCATTACAGAAATGCAAATTAAAACTACTCTGAGATTTTGTCTTACCCCAATCAGGATGGCAATTATCAAACACACACATACACAATAAAAATAAAAGTAAAAACAAATGCTGGTGAGGATATGAAGGAAAAAGAATGCTTCTACACTGTTGGTGGAATGTAAACCTAATAAACTATTATGGAAATCACTATGGTACTTCCTCGAGAAACTACAACTACGATTCAATTTGACCCAGAAATGCCTCTTTTGGATATCTTCATGAAAGAGTTAAAGACATAATACTACAGCGATGCATCTATACGCATTCTTATAGCATGTAGTTCACAACAGCTAACCTCTGGAAACAGCCTAGTTGCCAGTCAGCAGATGAATAGATAGGGAAAATATGATAGATAGATAGATAGATAGATAGATAGATAGATAGATAGATAGATAGATAGATAGACTATTCAGCCATAAAGAAGAATGAAATCATGCCATTTACATCAAATGAATGGACCATCATACTAAGTGAAATAAGTCTGACACAGAAAGTTCAATATCACACAGTTTCATTCACATTACAAACCTCAGATACAAATAAAAATGAATAAAATAAAAGAGACTTGGTTGGAAACAAAGAAGGCAGTCTTTTGGAGATGGAAAAGGGCACTAGAAGGAGGGTGGAGATAAGCGGGGGGTAAAGGATTGAAAATGATCAAGATATGTTATATGCATGTACTAATCCCCCAAAATAAATACCACTGTTGTGTATTTCAAACAGTCACCAATTATTTTAAATGGAGTCTCTTAAACGAGACTGGATTAAAGATGGGTTACATATCTATAGTAATCAAGACTATGTGTTTCTGCACCTGGATTATTTTGCTCAACATAGTGTCCTCCAGATCCATCCATGTTGTTACAAATGATAGCATTTCATCTTTTTTTAAATTCTGACTAGTATTTTAATGTGTGTATATATACTTCATTTTCTTTACCTATTCATTTATTGATGAATATGTAGGTAGATTCCATGTCTTTGATTTTGTAAAATTATTATGTGGCAACAAAATAAAATACTAAAAAATGTGGTACGGTGATAGGATCAATGGAACAGAACTGAATGTACAGAAACAAAATGGTAGCGTATATATCTGTGGTCAATTGCTTTTTGGTGAGGGTAGTGTCAGGATGTGTTGATGGTGACAGAGATGTCTTTTCAACACATAGTGTGAGATGAACTGGATGTCTACATGCTAACAACTAAATTTGGGCATCTATTTCACAACATATACAGATATTAACTTAAAATTTTTCAAAGACATAAATGTAAGTGCTAAAATACAAATTTAGAAGACAACATAGAGGACATCATCACAGCATTCGGTTGGGCAAGTACTTCTTATATAAATCACATCAAACACATAATCCATAAGATTAAGAGTTGATAAATTAAAATTTTTTACTCTTAGAAAAATACTGATAAGAGAGGGAAGAGATTTCATCAAAATTTAAAATGTTTTGCCTTCAAAAACCATCATCAAGAAAATGAAAGGACAAACCACAGACCAGGAGAAGATATTTACATATCTTATCTGATAAAGATCCAACATAAAGAATATATAAAAAAATTTTCAAATCAACAATAAAAAAGCAGATAATGCAATTTAAAAACGAAGAAAGAATCTGAATAAAACTTTCTAGAAATAAGCGAGTAATCAATAATCACATGAAAAGATTTTCAGAATAACATATTTATTAGAGAGATGCAAATCAAAAACAGAAAGAGATATCACTTCACAATCCACTAAAATATCTCAAATTAAAAAAAAAAATCCTCCCTTCAGATCTGTTCTCCTGTCCTTTTGGTGAGGATATGGAGAGATTGGAACCCTCATACATTGTTGGGGAAATATGAAATGGTGCAATTACTTTGGAACGCAGCTCATCAGCTTCTTAAAAATTTAAGCATAGAATTCTCATCAGACCAGGTAAATCCATTCTTAAGATTCTACCAATGAGAAATAAAAACACATGTCTACACAAATTCATATATATATATATATACATACACACACACACACACACACATATATATATATAAATATATTCATAAAAGTTTTGCTAAAATAGCCCAAAAGTTGAAACCACCTAAATGTTCAATTCTGGGCATTTCCTATCAGAGAATCATATAATATATGGACTTTTAATGTATCAAAACCATGAAGTATCTATACAATTACAATGGAATGCCCTTAAAAATAACGAGAAAAAAAAAAACAAAACAAGGAATGAATGAAGTACTAACCCATGCTACAACATGAATGAACCTCGAAAACATTGTGTTATGTGAAAGAAGGCAGACTTGAAAGGTCAAGTATTGTATGATTCTATTAATGGGAAATGGCCAGAGAAGATAAATCTATAGAGATGGAATGTGGGAGCAGAGAGGGACGAATGACTGCTATTGGTACAGAATCTTTTTGAGAGTCATGAAATGTTGTGGAATTAAATTGTGGTGATGTAAATGACTGTAAATTAGTAAGTCATTGAACTACACTTAAAAGGGGTGAATTTTACTGCACATATAGTATATATCATGAGTATTTTTAAATGGAGTCCTTTGGTAAATCGGTTTTCTTCAAAAATAAGCCTATATCTATACAAAGCCCACGGTCTTCTGCTTTTACTGAATGACCAATTTGCCTCTTTCCCTGGATAGCTGTTTTCAGAAAACCTGCACTGTGCTCTACATGTTGGTCTCCTCCCCATATGGTAAGACGTCTGGGTCCCCCTCTGGCCCTTTGTGCAGGAGGCTTCCACTTGACCTCTCAGATCGCCGATGCCTGAGACTAAGCAGGTAAATTAAAAGAGAAACGAACAGGAAGGCCAATTTAGGCCTCAGAGTCTGTGTTCCTAAATTTAGCTTTATGAAACAATAAAATTGATATATTGATCTGTATCTTCTTCCTTGAACTATTTCTCAATTGACTCAAACTTCAGAGAGAACAGCTTCATGATACAAATATAGGCATATAAAAGAGCTATCAATTCAATTGTGTGTGGTGTAGTCAGTTCATGGCTATCACATCACCTACTTCAAATCAGATCAATCAATTCAAATCAATTTTTGCTTTCTGATAGAGCCATATGACTGATGATTTCCACATTGACAAAACATCCTCAAACAATCCCTGAGACACAGCCAGTACCTCCACTAACTTTTTCCTCCCTTAAAAAAAAATTATTAAGTACTTACTCCATGCTAGGCATTATTCTAAACAGCTAGCATACCTCGGTTCATTTAATCCTCACTACCACTCTATGGATTAGGCACTATGATCAGTCTCGCTTTACAGGCCAGGAAACTGAGGCCCAGAGAGTAGAAGAAACATGCCTAAGGTCACACAATTAGCAAAGTGACAGAGTGAGGATTGAACCCAGGTTGCCAGGCTTAATGCACATAATCCTGACAATGCTGCTTCACTATCTCACTCCCTCACTTCCCACAATGATACTGAAAAAGAGTCCTTGAGGGTGTTATTATTAATAACCTTGAAAATCAGATAGCCATGAACAACCATGCTCTACTATTAACTAATAACTTCTTACCCTTCCTTTTTATCAAGTTCTACTTTCACTCATGCCTCCCCTTAGTATCCCAATTGCTATTCTCTCAGTAAGGACACCCGTTTTTGCTGGCTCTCACATAGCTGATATTCTCACATCCTTCAGCTTGCCACACAGCTACATCCTTCTCTCCCATCCTTTACCACTGCACTCTGTTTCCTTAGTACAAATCTTGTATTTGTTTGCTGGATAAATTATTTACTTTCCTATATAGGATACAGAATCAATTAGGACTGAGTTTGGGGGATTTTTATTTGTTTTTAGTTCTGGTGGGTTTTGTTTATTTTATTTTGTTTTCTCCTGTATGGTCACCCACAGCAGGTTGAATGTTTGGCACAAAAATATTGCTCCATATGAATGTATCAAATAAATGAATTACTACATAATCCAGTGCTGAACAGAGTAGACAGTAAGTACTTGTTGCATAAGTTGAATGAACATATCTGCCACACTGCTTATCACACAGCTAATACATAATTTTTGTTGAATTAATTAAAGGAACTTAAAATATTTCACAAATAATTGATACATCATTGTAATCGAACAAGCCGAACAAAAACTTGATTTGGTATCTCTGTCCTAGTGCCATCAGTGACTTAGGAATATGGCAACATCTGCTTGAGCCCATTGAAGATGATCGCTCACACAAATTTATGCCTGATACACTTTGAACAATTCATCAAATAGTTTTAGTGAAGTGTGTTTTGTTTATTTTCACATTTATAGTTGTAAATTTGTTTGCAACTTGTTCATTGTTGGACCTTGGCTACTAGCACAGGGTCTGGCACATAGTAGATGACAATAAACATTTGCCTTGTAAATTGATGAATGCATGAGTAAATGAGAGAGATATTTCAGGGAGTCTTCTCTATTAAAATATCACAGGAAAAGTGGATACATCCTTCCTTATCGGAGGGCTGGCTTGCAGCCTGAACAACTGACAATGGAAATGTTTAAATGGAGAGTTATTAAGGAGTCATATTCAAAGGTTACTAAACTTCTGTTTGTTCAGGAGACCTAGAAAAGTCCAAATCGTGTCTAATGATATCATCGTGTCTACCCATAAGTTAACTGAAGTGCATGCTTAAAAAAGACCTGGATATGCAATATAACACTTATTGATAACCAATGCTTCTTGATAAGCATTGATTTATAAGCCTATGGCATAGCTCACCTGCATCAGTTGGGATATTTTCAGATGTAAAGAACAAAAACTTGGGTTCAAACTAAGGGGAAAAGGGCATTTGTTTTCTTAACTCATAAGAAGCCCAAGGATTGGACAAACTCCAGGTGCAGTTCCAAAGCTGAACTCTCAGTAATTCTTTGACTCTTCTCTCTTACACGTGCTTATATCATCCTCACACTAGTGCCAAATGAGTACAGTAGGTTACAGTGCCACATAGAGACATGATAAAGCCCAAAAGTAAAAAGAGGAACCATCTTCTCTGGTCTAACAAGAACTTTGTAAAAGGTGTTTGGGAACATTCCCTCACCAGAAGCAGATTTTCCTTCAGGTATTTATTGACCCTAATGGGTTACAAATCCACCCTGAACTACCGCAAGAATGGCATTGCCAGGAGTTTATTACCACTGGCTACCAACCACCAGCCTGTGGGATTTGGGAAAAATGCAAAGGTGCTTTGT
This sequence comes from Hystrix cristata, assembly GCA_004026905.1. NCBI lineage: Eukaryota > Metazoa > Chordata > Mammalia > Rodentia > Hystricidae > Hystrix > Hystrix cristata. The sequence goes on from PVJO010019577.1 coordinate 19,296, forward strand.
GGCTGTAATGATTTGAATACACTAATGGCCGAGATTTGGGACAGTCTCACACAAGAAAGAAATTTCCTGAAAAATGTTAATAGCATCCTCATCATTAATACCATCTTAGAGAAATCAAGACCTACTCATGGGGGTAGTGATGGAGTCACTCTCCTTTGATTCATGTGAGTGAAAAATGCCTACCTGAACACAAAGAGAATATTTTAGGAAGGAAAGCGGACAGGGAGTGTTTGAGTAGCCAACTGAGATATCAACAGTACTCAGTAAGCGAACTTGAACCCTCGGATTGCTCTTTTTTCTTAACAAGTCAGACTGAAATAACTTCAAAACAATTGGGATGATTAAAATGCCCTAAATCCGCACCTGTGTCTCAACTCTTATTTCAGTTGGAAAGAAAAGGCTTGTCTAAGAAATTTCTATATCAGAAAAAAAGCAGTCAGAGAACATAAGGCATTTCCCCCACAATTCCCAGGTGTGAAACAGCAGAAAGAAACGGCAGAGATAGAGATTCAAGTGCCTCTAGAATCGGGAGGAGCTGGCGCCATTCACAGCCATTTCATCAGAGTGATGACTAGAAACCTGTGACCCCAGCACTCGAGAGACCGAGGCAGGAGGATCACTGAGAATTCAAGGCCAGCTTGGGCTACATGGTGAGTTCAAAGCCAGCCTCAACTATATAGAAAGAGGTTGTCTCAAAAAATGAACAACTCTGTAAAAGAACACTCTGCCAGGCGTAGTGGCACAAGCCTGTAATCCCACCTCGGAAGAGGCTGAGACAGAAGGGCCTGTGAGTTCAAGGCCATCCTGGGATACATAGTGAATGACCCTCTCGAAAACAAACAAAAACTTCCTTGAAGGTGAAAGTAAGGATCTCTATGTCCATGGAGTAATATTTCAAAAACTGAGATTGAAGAATATATGTATAATTATAAATACACACTAATGATTCTGATACAGGTGGTCATGGTCCAGAAAATGATCCTTTTAAAAATTAGCTAGTAAAATTCATCAGAGAATGGCCTATTTGCAAATGAACGAAGTCATTTAAAAGTTGAATAAGTGGAGGCTTTTCAACTGCAAAGGAAATGTATTATTTAAAACTTACCAACATAAGAGTCACACTAGACAATTGTAGAAGTGAAAGACACACTGAGCTCAAAAATGGTAAAATACAAAGACATTTATAGACTTACAAGACAGTAGTTTTAATTTTTAAAATCTTAGTTTTAAAAAGTGATGAAAATTGTTGATTTAATTATTAATAATTCACTGTATACGAAAGATCATATGGAAATGTACAGAGCTCCAATGCCCTCAGTAAACATCTGGAAATTCAACATGAGCTATTCAAATAGCCCCTGGTCCAGGTAAGAAAGTGAATAGATGTTCTCATCCTGAGATGTTTAATTGTTCTTGTTCAGTTCTTCCCTCAATAACCTCCTCAACTGAAATAAAACCATATTTTCATAATTCCCAGTTCATAACTGTTATTAGTGTGTCAAATTTTCTAGTGCCTTCAGATGTTATTTTGATAGTCTGAAGTTTCCTCTTCCTTCATGCTAACCATGGTCTGTTACTTAGCTTTTGCTCTTGACACATTTATATTTCTCGTTACTTCTTAATGTTTTAAGGCTTTGTTAATTTAGTTTTCCTCCAGCTTTAGAAACATATCACTGTACCTTGTGCTATTTCTAAAGATTATCATAACAGCCTCAGTCCGAAGAGCCCATACACATCACACTATATATCGTTCTCAAAGCACAGGAGACGTGAACTTGAGCAAACAAGTTGCTCTACCAATGGCCAAGTGTAAACAGTTACAAGGCATCTGCAAAAAAGCTACCTAACTCTTAAGAAAATATGTCAAGATTTCTGGATACAAGCCTAATACAAAAATAAACTATATTTCTGAATATAAAAATGGATAATTGGAAGGTGAAATTTATGAATTAATATTTGTAATGGTGAAAAATAAATACTAAGAAAATATAAGTAACATTCTGAGCACTACAACAAATTCGTGACAGAAAATTGAAACAAGTAAATGTAGAGATAGGATATTTTGACGGATCAGAGGGCTCTAAGACACAAACTGACTTCAAATTGGTCCATTGATTTAATAAAATCACAAACAAAATGCCATGAAGTATTTTGTAGAAAGAGATAAGCCAATTTTCAAATGTGTATTGAAACACAGAGGACTTAAAATGGCCAAAATAATATTTAAAAAGAACAAAGTTGGAGAACTCACACTACCTGATTTCAAGACTTCCTATGAAGCTACAGTAATTGAGATAGTACAGGTTTGAGGAAAAGGGCTGATGCTCAGTCCAATAGAACAGTCTAGATATTCCAGAAATATATCCAGGCATATGGATTTTTTTTACAAAGGTGGCAAGATAGCCCAATAAGAAAACATAGTTCTCAGGGGCCAGGGATTTAGCTCAGTGGTTAGAATGCTTGCCTAGCAAGCTCAAGGCCCTAAATTCCATCCCCAGCACACATACACACACACACACACACACACACACACACACACACACACACGAAAAAAAACCAAGATAATATAGTTCTTGTGTCAAATTATACTAAAACAATCATGCATTTAGCAAAAATAAACCTTACACAATATACAAAGTTCATTGAAAAACATGATGGACATAAAAAAGGCAAAACAAAAATTTCTTAAAGAATTCATAAGAGGAAATCTTCAAAATCTTATTGTAGACAGAGTCCTTAAGACATAAAATGCACAATGAAAAAAATTTAAAAATTGGAACTTATCAGTATTAAAAACTTCTGGTCTTAGAAAGACAATGCTAAAAAAATTAAAAGGTTATCTACATACTGTAAGAAAATATTCATAATACATATATCTGACAAAGAGTTAGTATCCAGAATACATAAAGAACCTCCACAAGACAATAAAAACATCAAACAACTCAATAAAAATAAGCAAATTAGTACAATATGTATTTTTAAAGAATATGTACGACCAATAAGAAAATGAAAAGATGTTTAATACCACTAGTTAGGAGGAAATTCAAGTTCAACCCACAATAAGTTACCAATGTACATTCACTAGAATGTCTAAAATTTAAAACTGGAGATTTCAAATATTGTTGAGGATGTGGAGCAACTAGATCACTGATTACTGTGGGAATGAAAACAGTTTCAAAGTTTGACATAAAGTTTAAATGTGCATTTAGTGTACAACCCAATATCTCTCCCAGATACCTACCAAAGAAAAACTAAAGTGTACCTCCAAGTAAAGACTTTCTCAGGAATATTCAGAGCAGTTTTTTCCAGAGTAGCCAGAAAGTGGAGCCAAACCAAATGTTCACCAACAGGGAAAGAAATAAACTGTAGTTCATGCACAAAATTGAATACTATTCAAAAACAAATATAAATCAGCCATCAGCACCTCAAACAAAATAACTGAATCTCGAAAGAATTTGAATGAACAAAAAAAGTCAAAAAATACTGCCTCCTATATGATTCCATTTTTTATGTAATTCTTAAATGTTGTAAACTCTAGGGCGTGAAACCAAGTGAGTGTTTGCCTGAGGCTAGAGAGTGTCCTATGTCCAGATTGTGGGTGTGTCAAAATGCATTGAGGTATCTGTTTACAATGGGCTAATTTCTTTTTCTTTAAAGTGTAGTTTGATAAAATTTATAAAAATAATATAAATTGCTATTGCCATGAAAATATATGGAGGAAAGAATGTCTTATGAACATACCAAAAGTCCAGAATTATTTAAAACATTTGTCAGATTGATGAATGAAGCAAACCAGACATTTTAGAAAATTTAAAGACATCGGATTTTAGGGAAGGAAAAATCTTAGTTATAAAAGTGCAAAATCATTCATGTATATGTTTCATGGAGTTGGGTGGGATTGTAAATTAGGGACATGATGGTTCAATTTAGCTAAAAAGAAGTTTCACTGGTTACTCTGCAAGCTAGGAGCAAGAAGTATGAAAAGAGCTACAACAGATGAATAATACTTGAGAGTTCTTAGTAAGGAAATGCAAAATACAGGCGTATTAGAAATATTTTGTACAAAAAATACATTTTAATGTTTATGAAAACAAAATAACCAGGCTTGATCTATGCAACAGGGTGATTTTTGTATGTAATTCAACAGAACAAAAATGTGATTCATGTCAGAGATTGAAAAGTTCAAACATGGCATCTGACATCAACTACTTCAAATAGTGTATAAATATGCTATTAGGTGGAGCAATCCTCAAGTGCCTGCATGTTTGAGAATTTTCTGTTCCTGTTAAGAAGTTTAAGATCCTCAAATAACCTTCAATGAAAAATACAAATATTGAGTGGACAGAATAAAAGAATCCTGCCACCTGTGACTAGAAAAATACATTACGAAGATACTTCTCCTCTCAAAAAGATAACATCTTTTGGTTATTTGAAGAAAAAACATTGACCATTAATGGATATATACAATTTGTACTTAGGATGCCTTTGTAAATAATATACAGTGAAATCTACAATCAAGAATACACCTCACATTTGAACACTATATGGCAATTCTTTGGTTTCTCAAGTCTATTCTATTCATTTTATTTAAAAATTTCCATATCATTTCCAAAATTTATATAACGATATGCTTTTTGTCACATAGCTTGTGAATTTATAATCTTATCTAATAAGACTTCCCGCACTCCTAGATTATGCCTCTAATCTAAATATGGGTATAGATTTTTTGTTTTTTTGCAATACTGGGGATTGAACCCAGAGCCTTGTACCTGGTAGGCAAATGCTGTGCCACTGAGCCACATTCTCAGACCTATTGCAGAGTCTTTATTATATTTTCAGTGTAATACAAATAGATATTCCTAGAGAATATAGAAAAAGCATTCTTCTTACTTGTGTGAAAAAGTAAAATATCATAATAAAATAATTGGAGAATAACAATAGTGAATATATTGTGTATCATTATCTTAAAAGAATAGCGAAGATGTTCCTCAGAATACAAGTCACAGACCAAAAAGATTCACTCTTACAAAGAAGAAACAAACTAAAAAAACACAAAACTTTCTCATCAATGAACTAAGAGACACTGGCAATATAAATGAAACAAATTAACATATACATTAAAATATTTTCAAAACAACAGAATGTATAATTTAGGAAATTATTTGGATTTAAAACAGTTATATCTCAATCAATCTAGGATTTACTTTGTTGTTTGGTATATAATAGGAATAAATTTTTAAAATTTTCTTCTAGATGGAGAGATGGTTGTGCCAGAACCCCTTAATAAATGAGCCATAATTATCTCACTAAGGTGAAATTCTAGTTTGACATATACAAAATTCTCCAGATAAATGAAGATCTATTTCTACTCATTTCTATACCAATATATTACTGAATATTTTCTTCATTTTTATGTCCCAAGTGAAATCTGAAATTCCATTGCAGGCTCTAGTTTTTTTTCAGCCTACTTAAAATGTATCTAATTTCCCCAACACACCTTTATACCAGTGTGCCAACTTCTTTATGGAGGTAGGGTAGATGTGCTTCTCCCTTCTTATTGCTGTAGCCACACCATCTTCATCTTTTCTAGCCAATACTCCATTACTAGACTTTACAACCCATACTGCTTACGAGAATCAGCTGCTGACCTTGGGACATATACCCCATTCTTTTAAGACTCAGCTTTTGTACTACCATCACTCTTATATCTAATCAAGATTTCATTCCACCCACCATCCCATACCACTGTCCCAAACTTCTTTTGTAAATGATCCCAAAATGTTAAATTCAATAGTCGATAATTAGCCTTATCTTACTTTCTTTAGCAGACTCCAGCTGACCTGTTAATCACTTCCCTTATTGTGAATTAGTTCATTACTCGCTTGGCTTCTAGAATATTTCCTCTAACAAACTGGAAACCTAAGGGCTTTATCTGTTTCTTGTTCTTTATCTATATTCACTCCTTTGACTATTTTGTCATTTTCTAAATTTATTAAAATTCTAGCTTTTCTATTACCTTGAACTCAAGGTGCCTATATAACTGCCTTTTCAACATCCTTACTTGTATGTCTAACCGATGACTAAAACATGTCACTTATATAACAGGGTTCAAACAAGGAAACTGAAACCACATTAATTGTAAGCAAATGAGATTTCAGTATAGGGACTAAAAGTCTCATAAAGTTATTGGACTTGCTCGAGCAGCAGTCCACAACATTTGTGGCACCAGGAATTGGTTTCATAGAAGACAATTTTTCCACAGACCAGAGGGAGTGGTTTTGGGATGATTCAAGTTCAAGCACATTACATTTATTGTGCACTTTATTTATATTATTATTACATTTTAATACACAATGAAGTATTTCTACAACTCACCATAATGCAGAATCAGTGAAACCCTGAGTCTCTTTTCCAGCAACTAGACGGGCCCGTCTGGAGGTTATGGGAGACTGTGACACCCTAAGTGTGTTGCTTATGTCTAGTCTACTCCACGATTGCATCTTGGTTGCTGTCACTGCAGAAATCCCTGCTTCACAAAGTCAGGATTTGGGAAATGGAAGAAAGCTTTGCAGTGTTTTTGTAGCAGTCTCAGGATATTCTGTTTGGCTGTAATCCAGAACATACGGAGATTTGAAGTTGTCTCACACAGACTTTTAAGGCCATTGACATTTGCGATTTCAAGCCTCTGATCCTTTTCTAGTACAAATAAAGTAATTGGCCTGGTTTATTCACGAACAGGTCATGGATTCCCTTCCTTCACAGTTTGGGAGTTTTTGAAGTTAAGGTTCAAACTCTTTTGCGAGCTGAGATAGGTGATCATGCACCAGCTGGGAGAAAGAGTGTCCCGGCTCAGTCTCTATCAAAATCTCTCCTAATGTTTGGAACGTGTCAAGAACATTAATGTTCACTCATTGCCCCTACGATTCCAGTTTGGCTTTAAAGGGATCCACTCTATCTACCAACTTGAACCCAGTTGTCATTCTCCCCTGAAGTGACAGGCTGAGCAGGTCGAATACGCCATATGAGTATGCAAGTTTTGCAACCTATTCTGCAGCAGTGACATGTGCTGCCAGTGGTGACTATTTTACTAAAAACAAATCTCTGGAGCATCTCTCATAACTCAAACACTCTGGCCAGTGACCTTTAGGAAGCAATCTTCCTTCTGTGTATGAGAAGACAGTCTGCATCCGTCTCCTCATGGAGCTGTATGAATAGATGTGAATCAAAGTCATGTACTTTAATGTTGTTGATAGTCAAGTTCTGCAAAACACTAAATTCAGACACATCTGATGACATGTTGACCTCCAATAATTGCTTCTCGTCAACATGTTCCCCTCTTTTTTCTTTTGAAAAACTCCAAAGTCTTCTCTTTTAATGCAGGATGTTAGGCCCCCATGCGGTTAAGTGATTTCAAAGATTTCCGTGGTCTCATTGGCTAGCTGCTCACCATATATTATACAAAGCAGACTTGGAGAATGTGAGCCACATGTTGCAATAAATCTGGAATTTTGGTAGGACTCTTGGTATTTTCTTTTAAATGCAGCTTTCTTTTTGTTTTTCAGTCTTCTGTCTCATTATTGAGTTTTTTCTCCTTTTCAAAGAAGCTCTCCAATGATGTTTATTTATTACTCATTTTGGCTAAAGTTAGTCACACAACATCTCAATTGTGTGACTGAGGTGAGTGTGCAGTGTGGGAAAGAAGCTCAGATGGAAATGGTAAATAAGTAATAGGTGGGCTATGCATGAATTAAAATAGATGGCAGACACTGATTTAAACCTGCCACCAGATGAAGCAGTACAACTGAAGTACAGTGCATCAACTCATTTGCCACTCTAAAACTTGCCACCAGATACACCTTAATTGTAACTTGCCACTTGTTGCTTATAGGAATTTGATACGAATCTGTAAGCAATTAACTTATTATGGTCTCTGTGTAGTCAAACTTCTCTGCTAATGTTAATCAGTATTTGCAGTGCCTAGTCAATGCTAGTATCACTGCTTCAGCTCCACCTCAGACCATCAGGCATCAAAGTCTTATAAGGAGCATGCAACCTAGATTCTTCATATGCATAGTTCACAGTAGAGTTCATGCTCCTATGAGTATCTAAGGCCACTCCTGAGCTAGCAGGAGGTGGAGTTCAGTTAGTAATGGAAGTGATACAGGGCAGATATACATACAGATGAAACTTTGCTCACTTGTGAACCACTCACCCCCTGCTGTGCTGTCGTGTTACTAACCGGCCATGGGCAGATACTAGTCCATGCCCTGGGGGTTGGAGATTCCCGTACAGGAGAATATGGCTATACTCATCTCCCTGCTTCTCTTCCAAATACAGTAAAGCAATTGCACTGGATTTTTCCCCATACCTGAATAGCTCTTCCCTCAAACATCAGCTTACCTAGCTCTTTCCTTGGGTCTTTACTTAAATATTACCTTCTCTGACCAACCTACTTTAAATTGCAACCCCTTCCCCTATATTGCCCATGTTTTCCTTGTTTCTTTCCTACAGCACTTACAACAATATAATATACTTCTACACCTAACTTCCTTCTTTTTTTTTTCTTACTCTCTATTCTTCTTCTATCGTGCCAGTTTCAGGAGAGAAGAAACATTTTGTCAATTTTTTCCACTACATGATCTCCAGTACCAAGAATAGGTTGAGCTTAGTTCCTGGGGTCAATACGTATTGGATAGATAAATGAAAATGAATGAATGAATGAATTTCAAAGGTTTCATACTGTGTTCTGATATCTACTAAGATACATCTTTTCTTTACAATTGTTTTTTTTTCCACACTTTCTTTAAGCTATTACCTGACATATATTTTCCCATTTGAATTTTGAATTTGATGAGCATGTGGTTGGTATGTATACATGAAATAGACCTGTGAGATCACTTAGGTATGTCGTACTTTCTGTTCTCTCTTTAGAGTTCATATAAGTTGTTGAACATATCTAATAATTTGGTGGAACCTCAAAGAGTAGAAGTTTTCCTGCCATGGTAACCGGGGAGTAAACTTGTGAGTGAGAAAAAGATATTTCCTGTTGGCTACAGTGGGACTCTCCTGGCCAGGGGAAAACAGATAATCAAAGGAAAAGCCGGGAAAGAGTGGATAGTTTTGGGTCCCAGTGAGAGCTCCAAGACCCAAAGAGTAGACAAATCACCCTAGATAAGTTTGTGAGATATGTGGGCAGGATAGACTTCTGCCCTGCTACCAGGAGACAGATCCAAGAAGTGGCAAATTGCACAGAACTAACTGTGTGGTTCATTTGGAAAACTGAGCCTTAGAATCTCCTGGATTTTTCTTCTCCCAAGTTTGAAGTAGAGGCATCATAATGATTTCTATATGCCCCAACATGAGAAAAAAAGGCAGAAGAAACAGGGACCCAAAGGGACCACCAGGTTAGGAATGATAGCTTCATCTGTGCTGTAATTTGAACGTGTCCCCTAAAGTTTATGCATTGGAAACATAATCTCCAATGCAACAGTGCTGAAAAGAGTAACCTTTAAAAGACGATAGACCCACAAGGACTCTGCTTCTGTGAATGGATTAATGCTCTTATGAAAGTGGGTTATCTCAAAAGCAGATTTTTTTTTATCAAAGCAAGTCCCAATCTCTCTCTGTTGCTCACTCACTCTCTCTCTCTGTCTTGTCTCTCTTTCTCTCCCTCACTCTCTCCCCTATGTTCTCTTACCCTTCTGCCTTCAGTTGTGTTATGACTCAGCAAAAAGACCCCGGTCACATGCCACTTTCTCTACCTTGGACCTCAGAGCCTTTAGAACAGTAAATATAAATCTCTGTTCTTTATAAGTCACCCAATTGTAGGTATTCTGTTAAGGCAACACGAAGTGGGCTAAGACAACCTGGGTGACCTGCATGCCCAATTACCTGCAGTCACAATGGATTGATGAGTAGCTCATCAAATATCAATGTGAACATACAAAATAGAAAACTGACTGAGTCTCCAGCACCTTAGCACATTACCTGCTTCGGAATTCAGACACAGCACCAAGGAAGGGAAGAAACCCCAAGTTGATTCACAGTAATTATTTGCTACCATAGAGATTGGGATTTTAAAATAGAAATTCGGTTGTTTTAGAAAATGAAGTTTAAGTTCTTACATACCTTTTCTTCAATTTAAAATTAATTCACATCAAGAATATCACTCTTTTACTTTCCATAACATAGCTCTACCTTGCAGGTTTTCAGATATTACTTAAATTTATGTGGTGACATATTTTTGGCTTCTCAGTTTCCTAACCTTTATTCATTTATGTGTCTGTTTTCATGATGTCTAAACATTATTTGCAGCCCTTCCAGTATTTTCCCTTTCTAATGCATTCCCTTCATGTATCATTAAATTATTCAGGAAAAATTTCTCCAGGGTACGAGTCTTAGTTGAATCCAATCAATTGTTCTAAGTGTGCATAACCTTGGAAGGAGTAATATAAAAATATTACCTCTTGGAAGGGGTGATATAAAAATGAAAAATAATGCAAATCTGCTAAGTAGAGAAAAACTGTCAATCAGTAGCTAGCCTGTGTAGAGGGCATTTGAAGAATGTGGTTATATATCACTAACTGCATGAAGAAGTAAGTGCAAAGGAAGCTTCTAAATGTTATCTAATATTACCCTTTGTCATGAACAGGATTCACGGACAAAAGAGTCACGTCTGTTGACCCTAGGAAAACTCATCAGTTACTTGTAACGGCAATGATTTTCCTATTGTACAAACTCCCAATTTTCACCTATTAAACCACTGCTGGAAATTTCGCCACATCCCTCAAACTCATCAAATAATTGAGTCCCTCACTCAGGTCATGTACTTTTACAACATAGTTACAATGAAGTATCAGACTTCATCAATGCCCTCAAAAATATAGTTCAAAATAGCATAAGCCAAGATGAAAAAACAATTTAAATGTAAATGAAATAAAACGCATAAAAATATTATGGTTAATTGAAAATAATTGGGAGAGATAGAAATCTTTAAGGCATGGTAATGATGAAAAGCCACACTAAATAACATAAAAGGAAATAATTTTAACCAAATGATCACTGTGTGCTTTAAACAAATAAACTGGAAGTTTTTTTTATTATTAGTATTAAATTTACTTAAATTTCTTTGGAAAGAAAAGAAGTAAACATCTGATTCATTGTCAAAAATGTTTGTGTTACCTATACCCCTACCAGTGTGTAGAATTTTCTTCATTTTTATAAATTAAATAGTATAAGTAGAGTTCTGTATTTCTGAAAGTAAGAAAATTTTCACATAAATCCTGGTTCATGTTCCCAGTGGTCTCCTACTAAAACTGTAATTAACAGATATTATGCATCTGGCATGTGTAACCTGCAGATGTCAATGCTTTATACTAATGATGTCAGCAATTTTCCTGTTAATTTGTGTTTTACTACTGCAGTTAAATGACCTAAATATCCTCAGTACTTCCACACAAGCTTCGCTCTGCATACTAACATGTGGCAGGCAGGAAGAGAAGGCTGAGTGCTCACAATGGACTTGGCAAATAATTAAACAAGTTAACGACACAGGAACCCAGTTCTGGGGCATCACCCAGATGGATGTATCAACCCCGCGCATGACACTCGCAAGAGAATATGAACATTGCCTATTGGAAGTCCATCTCAAAAGGAATGAACATTGAATGGTTTTGCTTTTTAAAACACATCTATATTTCTTTTAAGAGTGTGAACATAAAAATAACATCAATATTCATGCACAACCCCTCTTCCATGAGCTTGAATTGTACTTCCCGAAGAACTTGGACAAATGCTTTTTTTATGACACCTTTGCTAAGTTGCGATGAATCCCAGCATCTTTAGAGGGAAAACCCGCCACATACCTTTACAGTAGAGGGATTCCAATACCAGATTGCTTGCCATCTTGGAAATGAGTGATGCTGTGGCTGTGTTGATACAAATTCAGAAACTTTTTTGGTATGAAAACGTATTTGAATTGGTTAGACAATTGATTATTTGGAAAACAAATGAAATTCAAGCAACTTCTACCTAACGAGGTTTTATAACATCATGGGACTTTTACAGCTTTTTTTCATGAGAGTCATTGGCAGACTATAGTGCAGAAGTCAAAGACATTCAAATTCTTCCAAGAAAATACACTCAGATGCAAAGGTTGGACCTCCATAATAATAATGAACTGGCCAGGAACCATAACACAGGGTCACCTTACATTTAGTAGCCAAATAGTATTTGTAGATCTCAGTCATATGCCCTTGCTGTGCCAGACAATCATACCATATGCTATGTCCCTAGCCAAGTAATAGCCTAAATTTCTAACATCTAGCAAAATGTGTCAAGGGCATTTGAGAAAATTTCTCAATATAGATTCATATTTGGGCATGGTGATTTTCCCCATTTTCAGTGTTTCCTCTTACCTTTCCATAAAAAAAATTGATTTATGGCTCAATTCAGAGAAACATTCTGCTCAGCTAATATCCATTTCTTCTCTGCACAAAACTGAAAACAACTTTACAGGATCCACCTCCAGTTATGGAAACCCATGTTATCCAATCCTGATTTGCTTCAGCAGAACCCCCTGATTGCTGAAAATAACAAATGGTTGAAGCCAGAAGGTACCAAAGAAATAGAAAGAAATGTTGCTATAAAAAATAGAGAAATAACATGAAAGGGAAGCTAATTACATACTGAGGGCTCAATTAAAATACCTGGCACATAGTAGGTAATAAAAATGGTCGTGAATAAAGTCAGAAATCAAATCAGAGAAAATATGAATGAATTCCTTACTCCCAGTAACTGCCCTCAAATTACATTAATCTGCAGAGCAAAGGAGTGAATTTTAACATTAGTCTGCCACACATATTACCTTGACTGAAGACTGTCAAACTTTGAGTCTCTTTCTTCATCTGCAAAATGGGGAGGGGATAACATTGTGTGCATTGCCTAGCTTCTCTCAGTTTATGTGTGTGCAGATGGGTGTGTGTAGGTGTACACACACATATGTGAGAGCATACTCGCACCATGTTTATAGCTGCCTAGTAAACTATGTTATGAAACGTGACATTTCTCTGTCATTTTCAACAATTTTTCTTTCAGAATTGATTTAGATCAAGCCTCACTCATGCCAGTTCTTTCTGGTTCATATATTTTATGGCAATACCTAGTGCTAAGAAATCCTGCCTTTTTATATCAAGAGTTTAAGATGAGTAAGAAATATGTCAAACTGAAATACTTTCTCACAGTTACAATGGGGTGATAAGGTTAAAAATATAATTCATACATTAATTGGATCAGGTGGGTCAATAAAATGACTTGTGCATTATACAGTAAGTTTTAGCAAGACAAAGGAAAAGTCTAAATCTAAGCCAGCCTGGAATATTATCAGGTGTGTTAGAATCATGCCCCAAGAAATCAATTATTTTCTAACAGCACTGAATTATGGGACTTTGCTCTTTTAAGCTCTTGTTAAAGAAGTAGTGCCGAGAGCAGTTGCGTAGAACAAGATTCAAAGCTGTGGTTGCAAAAAAATAAAAATAAAAATTAACCACTGAGTAATATCTGCAAGCTCAACGGCACAGGACATGAATTGTTTCAGATGGATTTTTAATCTAGAATTTCAAAAAAATGTTTAAATAACATGTGTACTTTGAAATAGTATGAATATTATAGAAATGAAATAATGGTTACAAAAGGCTCATTTATTGAAGGTTTGCTGATGGGCTTTGGAGAAGTGATTGGATCACGAGGGCTCTAAATTTGTCACTGGATGAACTCACTGATGGGGTCATAAATGATGGCCTTATTGGGAAGTGATAGAGAGAGGAAGTGGGACCTAACTGAAGAGAGTGGATCATAGCAGTTTGATCCTGGGATTGTATATGATCCCTGGCTCCTTCTCTTTCCCTGACTTTCTCTGTTCGCTGGCTGCCATGAGGTAAGCAGCTTTGCTCCAACATGCACTTCCCCCATGGTGCTTTTCCTCACCTCGGGCTCACAGCAATGGAACCAGCTAACCATGAACTGAAACCTTTAAAACCATGCGCCAAGATAAACTTTTTCTCTTATAATCTGTATACGTCATGTATTTTGTCAAAGCAAGGAAGAGCTAACACAGATTTGATTTGAGAACTAAAAGTACCTTGGACCATCAAGTCATCTTATGTATACTGTTTCAACTTAAAAAAATGTTTTCCTAAAAATATTCCAATGAATAAGTTTTTGAATTTACTGACTGCATATCATTTTAAATCCTCTCTTACTACGTTTTCAATCTCTATATCTTATTTATTTTTAAAACATCTCTTAAACTGATACTTTATTTTTGCTACCTCAGCTCCCCCCTCAGACAATCTTGTTTGATGTCTGTTTTTTAATAACTTTTGTGTTTGATGATTTATTGATCTAACCAGAAAATTCTTTTTCAAAAACTAATTTCAATTTGGGAGGTTTGATCTTTTTGAGTTCCTTATATATTCTGGATGTTAGACCTTTATCTGAGGGACAGCCGGCAAAAATTTTCTCCCAGTCTGTGATTCTTCGTCCTACTCTATTAGTAATTTCTTTTGCCGTGCAAAAGCCTTTTAATAGGATGTGGTCCCAAGCATCAATTCTTTGAATTGTTTCCTGTGCAGCCT
>PVJO010019578.1:0-33907 GCA_004026905.1 Hystrix cristata
TTTTTTTTTTTTTTTTTTTTTTTTTTTTTTTTTTTTTTTTTTTTTTTTTTTTTTTTTTTTTTTTTTTTTTTTTTTTTTTTTTTTTTTTTTTTTTTTTTTTTTTTTTTTTTTTTTTTTTTTTTTTTTTTTTTTTTTTTTTTTTTTTTTTTTTTTTTTTTTTTTTTTTTTTTTTTTTGTGGTGCCGGGGATTGAACTCAGGGGCTTGTGCTTGCAAGGCAAGCACTCTAATCACTGAGCTAAATCCCCAGCCCTTGATTTCCTCTTTGACTCTATGGCCACTGAAGCATATGTGTTGTTTAGTTTCCACATATTTGTGGATTTTCCAGTTTTATTCCTATTATCATTTCTAGTTCCATTCCATCATGCTTGGAGGAGATACTTGGAATGACTCCAATCTTTACTTTGCTAAGACTTTTTGTGACTTCACATAAGATCCACCTGGAGAATATTCTGGATGACTCAAGAGCATGTTTATTCTGCTGCTGCGTGGAAAGTTCTATATAGGTGTCTCACAAATATTTGGTCTCTAAGGTTGTTCAAGTCAGCTGTTTCTTTTTAAATTAATTTTATAACAGAATGTCCTTTCCGTTATTGTAAGTGGGGTACTGAAGTCCTCCATTACTTTTGTGTTTTTTGTTAATGTCCATCTTCAGATCTGTCAATATCTGCATGTGCTCTGATCCCGGGCAAATGCATGTTTGTATTTGTTATTTATATTCCTATTGAATTAATCCTTTTAGCATTTGTAACAACCTTTGCCTGTAAAGACAATTTTTGCTTTAAAGTCTATTTTGTCTAGTATCTATACAACCACCTGTTTACTTTTGCATACTATTATCTTTTCCATCTCTTCACTTTCAGTTTATGTGCTCCTTTAAACATGCCAAGAGTCTCTTGTCGATGAGACATTGCGGGATCTTGTTTCTAATTGTTAGTATTTTAATTCATTTTCATTTAATTATTGATAGTTGAGACTTATAATTACCACTTTTTCAATGTTTTATTTTGCAGTCTTTAAACCTCCTTTCCTTTCCCTCTTGCTGTCTTTCTGAGTTTGATTTTTTTTTTTTTTGTGATTTACTCTGGTTTTTGTCCCTTTATCTTTTTGTGGACATTATAGGTTCTTTTTCTAGGTGGTCATTTTAAGGCTGTGCGTAACTATCTATTTTAAGTTGATTACAACTTAATTCACTCACGTACCAAACCAGCATATTATTGTTTCTTGTAGTCATTTATTTTCTTTTTACATTGTGTAACTATAAACAAATTTGTATCTTTCACCTTTTAGATGAAGCTTAAGAACAATTTACATACCATCATGACAGCATGACATTATTCTGTATTTTCTACAGCATTACTGTGACCAGTGAGCCGTGTGCTTCTGTACCCTCTTGCATTGTAGCATAGTTTCATTTCAAGCTGAAGAAGTCTCTCACACTGCTTCTGTAAGGACTGGCTAGCTGTGATAACCCTCTTTAGTTTTTGTTTTGCTTTTCACCTGGGAAAGACTCTCTATAGTCTTCTTAATAAGAGATTTTTAAAGGATAATACTGTTGGGTATAGTGTTCTCGGTTAGCATGATCCCTTTCCTTTCCTGCCTTCCTTCTCTCCACTTCCTCACTTTTTTTCTTTCTTTCTTTCTTTTTCTCTCTTTCTTTCTTTCTTTCTTTCTTTCTTTCTTTCTTTCTTTCTTTCTTTCTTTCTTTCTTTCTTTCTTTCTTTCCTTCAGTACTTTGAATATATAGCCCTACTCTCTCTTGGCCTGTAATATTTCTTCTGATGGTGTTTTGAGGGTCCCTTTATATGTGAAAAATCACTCTTATCTTATTTCAAAATTCTCTTTGCCCTTGATTTCCACAATTTGATTATATGGTGCTTGAATATAGACTTCTTTGGGTTGGTCCTATTTAGAGACTTTTGAGATTCATAAATCTAGGTGTTCACTTCATTTCCAGGACTTGGGAAGTTTTTAGCCATTACTACTCTCTCTTTCTGATCTCCTCTGGAACTGCCTTAGTGTGAATATTGGTTTGCTTGATGGTGTACCATGACTCCTTCAGGCTTTCTTCACTCTCTTTCCTTTTTTCTTTTCTTCTCTGATTGGAAAATTTGAAATGACCTATCTTTGAACTTTCAGATTCTTTTTTTGTTTCTTTATTTGTCAAATTGGCTATTGAAGCTTTCTAGTGTATTTTAAAATTTATTTCATTGTATTCTTTAGCTCCAGAATTTGTTTGGTTCTTTTTTATCATTTATATTTCTTTGTTGAAGTTCTGATTTTGTTCATGTATTGTTTTCCTGGTCTTATTGTATTATTCATATGTGTTCTCTAGGAACTCTCTGAACTTTTCTAAAACAATAATTTTGAATAATTTGTCAGGTAATTAATGTAAGAGGTGATCAAAAATTCAGTGAATGCTTAATTAAAAAAAATTATTACAATAAAAGACACACTGCCATTAATCCCCCTCAAAATACAACCCTATCATCAAACACACTGATCCAACTTTATTGCCACTTTTGGAAGCAATTCTAGAAGTCCTTTTTCATGTCATGTCTAGAATTCCTTTTTCATGATCAAAAATATGGTGAATGCTGCTGCTGCATGCTGCAACAGAAAGGCAGGTTTGCAAAGCATGGCCCTGTCTTGTCTTCCACCTTATTCACCGGATCTGGCAACGTGTGGCTTTTGGTTCTTCCCCGAAGTCAATGACCACGAGAGGTAAACATTTTGAATTGATTTAGATCACTGAAGTAGCCACAACAGCACATAAAGACACAGAAGAAGACTTCTGGAGCTGCCTCAGATGGCGGCGAGAACAAGGGGATACGGGTTCAAAGCCAGGGAGGGTATTTCCAGGAGAATGAACAACAAACCATGTATTCTAATTACACCTTGTAGAGCTCCCTTTCTTGGAGGTCGGTTTCTGGAAAGGTATCGTGTTCCTCAGATGACGCCATGTTTTGCTGACTTTTGTGTTCCTTGGAGCCTCGTGTAGGTGTTTGCACTGTTGACAAAACATCCCCATGTCTCACTTTACGGACTGGCTCTGCTGGGGAGCGGCCTTCACCTGCAGGGGTTACACAATGTGGGTGTGATGGCTTCACTGCCAGGGAAGCCCCTCAGCCTGACTCTCAGGGGCCAGGTGCAGGTGTGTCCTCGTCCTCCCATGTGCTGGTACCTGCTGGGCAGCAGGGCAGCCCTGGTCCTGGTGTTCTGCTTGTCCCCTGCAGAGGGCCCTGGGGTCTCTGTCGGCTCCCGTGTTCTGAGCGGGTGGCACGGGCTCCTCCTGAAGTCAGTGCTGCTGGGTCAGTGCTGGAGAAGACACGGGGTCCTTGTGGTGAGTGCTGTGGGCCTCCTGCTCTCCTGTCCCCGAGGGGGAGCTGTGGCCCAGGAGTTCCCTCAGGCCCTGAGCTGTGCTGGGTGGGGTGACGCAGCCAGGGCTCCCATCCTGTTCTCTGCGGCATCGAATGGGCTGCTCTGGGGGCTGCTGCTTCCTGTTGCATTCTGAGCTCTCCCGTTGCCAAGGCCAGCTGCCTGAGCCACAGGGCAGCATGGATTGGGGGGCCCCCCCAGATGCCTTTCCTTGCTGATCTCTGGCTGCTTCCTCCTGTGGTGCTCAAGGGCCAGGACCAGGCTGGACTGTCCTGTGAGTGTGGGGAAGGACACAGGTCCATAAGGGAAATAAAAGAGACGCTGGGGACAGTTGAGCAAAGGTGAGCGAGGAAGGTGAGCCTGAGAGTGTGGGGTCTGCATCCTGCTCTGTGGGGGTGCCCAGGATCACACAGGGGCAGAAATGGCTCCGTGGGTCACCCAGGGGACCCAGGAGCTGGGCCGGGGGCTGGGGTTCCCTGAAGATACACACACCCCAGAGGTTAGGCGGACACACGGAGAAGGGGCCATGAGCTCCTCAGCCCCAAAGAAACAGCGAGGAGTAAATAACAGGAGTGAAACTGAAGCAAAAGAGCTAAAATATGATGAAAACCAGACCTCTGTGCAGAAGCAGAATCCCAAACACAAGGCCATCCTTTGAACTGAAAGAGAACGGAAGACATCCGAGATAAAGAGGTGGAGGACTTCCGGTCAGCTCTTTGGGCTGACATAAAAGGACATCGGGCAGGGACTCTGGCACACGTGAGCAAATAACAAGAACAGGAAACACAAAGGTGCAGGCAACATAAAAGACAGTATAAATCTACTTTTGTTTGTAATTTTTCTCCTGATTTTCAAGACAGTTGCATAAGACAATTATGCATCTGGGCTGATGGGCGATCAACATATAAAATGTAATTTGTAACAGCACGAAGTAGGGGGAAAGGTAGCTTAAGGAACAAAGACTTTAATTCTGCTGAAAATAAATTGGTATTATTCTAAACCAGATCGGTACAAATTAAGATATTAACTGTAACCCCCGGGGCAACACTAAGAAAATAGCTGCAAACAACAGAGTGGAAGAAATGACAAAGAAATTAAAAGGCTCTGCTAAAAATATCTGTCTAACACAAAAAATGCAACGGTGAAGAAATGGAACAAAAATGACGTCTGACTCATAGAAAAGGAACAGCACATCGTGCCCATGCTGTCCATGGGAGATGCAGGTTAGAGGCAAAGACACAGAGGAAGGAAGGAGTAGGACAGCGCGGGCCTGGCTGAGGGGCTGGACTGGCCACCGTGACGTCACGCAGCGTAGCTGTCAGGGGAAAATGTATTTCTACACACCAAAAGGCTACAAGGGTGACTGCAACGTGATGATCCAGCAATTAGCAACATCTGTGCACCAAGAGAGACGGCCGTGAAGGAAAGACTGGCAAAAGTGAAGGAAGAAACAGAACATTCAACAAGAGCACTGGGAGACGTTGGACCCTCATGTCAGTGAGGGAGAGCAACCACATTGAGAATCAGCCAGGAAACAGAGGAAGGACACCCAGAAACCTACAGCCCTGCAGGTGCTGGCTCTGCAGTGTGCTGGACGCCCCCAGACTGGGCCATGTGCTGGACAGGGTGACATCAAGTCTCTTCTCCAACCACAGTGGGACGAAACTAGAAATCAACAGCCTAAGAAAATCTGGGAAGTGCACAGATAGGTGGAAATTAAACAACCCATCCCCACATAACCAACAGCTCGTGGAAGAAATCACAAAGGAAGTTAGAAAATATTTGAGTTGAAAGAAAACAAAGACTGAACAGAACACAGGAGATGCGGCTTGTCCATTTGTTAGGGAAGCCGCTAAGATCAGACAGCTAACGCGGTGCTGAGAGGGAAATTCGTAACTGGGAAACTTGGATTAAAAGGAATGATCTTGAATCAATAATTCACGACGTTAAGATTAGGCTGTACCCTGGGAAAGCAGTACAAAGGAGGGAATAAGATGAGAGGAAAAGTCATGAAATACAAAGGTTACGTAAAAAAGCGGAGAAAGTGAATGGGTGGAATCTTCCCACATTGCTGTACACACTCTGTGCAGCTCCTGCCAAATCTGAGAAGAAACGGACCAGCAGGTTCTCAAACTCCTGGGAAAACCCAGGCAACCCGGGGGAGCCAAAACAACTGAACTGCCCAGTTCTGAAACTCTCCATGAACCACAGCAATTGGGACTAAAAATGACTGAACTGCTCACATGTCTGAAGGGGACAATTTCAGGTCCCATGAGTTATATCTGGAAGGAAAATCTCCAGCATATTGACACGGTTGATGTTTTAGCATTTGGGCCATGCGATGTCTATGCACGTGGAAGTGAAACCTTCCATTTGTCATTTCAGCCTCTCTGGCAAGGCTGTGTCTTGGTTGGGACACTCAGGACAACAGGGGACACCCTGAGTTTGATGGGGAAGCCAGCACTGCACTGCTGACCTTTGTCGTGGAGAGTTCACGGTGTCGTGGACCTGGTCCTCCTGCAAACTCTTCCAAGACCTCCTGGCCTGCGTGTGCCTTCTCACCTTGTAGACCCAGGTGGTCTCAGCTCAGCTCTGGGCACATTTTCAACCTTGAAATCATAGCCAGGAAGCACGCTTATAAAACATCTGTGCCTTGACCTGCTCATCTCGGTAGGAGTTGTGGAATGGAGACTCCCCGGCCCCTCCAGCCTCAAACGCTTAATGAAGGCTTCAAAATCCATGGCTAATAAATCTGATTTCTGAGGCTTGACAGCAGCGATTAAGCTCTGGCCACTCTATTTGGATATGCTCCCCAGAAAGGACACCTGGGACCCCCTGGGACCCCATGGACGTAATGGATGCTCTGCCTATCCTGTGCGCAGGAACAGGTTCCGGGCCTCCAGCTGCCTGCACGGCCCCGGTACAGGCCTCATGAACAGTGATGGATGGTGGTTACCAGACTCCAGCCCCTGGCAGCCTGGCGTCCTGCAGAGTGGAGGGAGGGGACAGCAGGAAGGCCCAGCCCCGGCCCCAGCGCAGGCTGCTGTCAAGGAGACCTGCTTGTTAGCGAACAATTATACCTCCCGGCTCCTTGGGAGGTGTTGAGAGATCATTCCACTTATGGTTTGGAAAGATCTCACCGTTCTCCCATCGGATGGTTTGAGGTCCACAATTATTATGGGCTGCTTTTCTGCACAGTTTGTAGGGAAAATAATCCTCCCACTAGAATGAATTAATATATTTTTTATTCTCATGGCAAATATTTAATAAATGAAGCAATTTAGAAGCTATTTAAGATATTATTGATGATGCAGGAGCATGGAACTTAGCCCCAAGCTCTGGGCCATCCACTGTGCCCACCCCCCACCCCCGACCCTGGCCCCACACAGACATCCCACCCAGCTCCAGCCTCAGGGCTGCAAATAAGTGCAAGGTCTCTAGGACGAGGAGCTGCGTGAAGCTGAAACAGGGTCGAGGTTTTACTGCAATGTTCCCAGGAAGCAAATGGCCTCTCCCCAGGCCCCGAGGCTCCCTCCGTCTCTGATCCCCTTTCCGCCTCTGTCCCCAAGACACACACAGAGAGCCCCCCTCTGTCACCGAATGTGGGTTGCCATCCCGCATATGGAGTAGTGGGCACGGTTTCCTAAGCCAATGGGCCAATGTGTGGTCACTTCCACAAGTGGCCACGAGTGGCCTCTATGTTTTAACTTGTGCACACACTGTCGGCACTGTCAAGGGCTCACCCTGCAGGTTCTGTTAAAACCAGTGTTTCTGCGCCTGGGGTTGGGGGTCACGTCGGGACGCGTTGTCACCTGGGACATCCACGAGGATGCTGACATGTCCCACATAGTACTGCAGGAGCCCTGTCGTGTCTTCCCCATTCACTGTCACCTGGACAGGTTGGGCGGGGTTGCTAGGCTCCCCTGGTTCCACCCATGGACTCCATTCCCACCTCAGCTCACCCCAGGCTCTGCCCACAGACCTCTCCCCTCCATGTCCCACTACCCCATCATGCACAGGATAGAGGTGGCGTGAAGCGTTCCCCAAGGAGGCCCCTGGCAGTGGCCGGCAGTGCAGTGAGGTCTGTGGGAGGCTAGCAACTTGCCCTCCAGGACCGTGGTCCCCATCTGGGCTCAGGCCATGCTCGGTGCATGTGCCCGCAGGACAGGAAGGGCCCACTCGGCAGAGCAGTCGGGCGCTCTGGAGGGGAGGCCTCATCCTCCGCTTTCTCCTCCGTGCTGTGCTGTGAGTGTGTCCCCAAGGTCACATGCTGGGAGCAGACCCTTGAGTTCACAGTTAATGGTGTGGTTTTTAGGAATTTTGTCCACTTGAAAGACAAAATGTAGATTTTTGGGACAAAGGTCCTCTTTTTTTTTTTTTTAAATTAACTCTCCTGGCATTAAATAATTGCAGAGAGTAACACTGAGGCCAAAGTTGAATGTGTTGAAGAGCATCTTAGGTGGTACAGAGGGAAATGCCGCTTGTTTGACGTTTGCAGGCTTCTGGTTTTATGACTCAGAGCCGGGCTGTGGTGTTGGGTCACTGAGTAGCTCCAGTGACAGCGGCAGGCAGAGCAATCCAAGTCCTGCTGTTTGCACCTCACACAGGATCAGATCACACCACGCTGGTGCAGTGCAGGCCCAGGGTGCTCACAGTGAGAAACGGCACGGTGGGTTGGGCCAGGCGCTCAGCCTCTCAGGCTGAGCAGCTGGAGAAAAGGGAGTGGAATGTCCTTTCAGGGTTGGGGGACCCTGTGGGCATCTGCCCGGTGACCTTCCCACCCGGCCTTCCTGGAGGATCTTGCTGCAGACCCTCCTTGGAGTCCCACTCCTCAGACCCTGCGGCTCCGGAGCCCCACCCCATCTCAGGTCCTTTACCTGGCATCTGGAAGGATGGGGTTAGCCTGGTCCCCAAGTTTTCTCCTTCCTCGAGTAGACTCCTGGATAGTGTCCCCTGGAAGGCTCAGGATGACCTATTTTGAAAGTGCAGCAGCCATAGCACTGGAAAAGAAAATAAAAGAGGAGGGTGGGGGGTTTTGAAGGGAGAGATGGTCGAACATCTCATGAAATTCACACCTTGCCCGCACCAGCCAGGGCACTATCATCTTGTCTTCTGCCTGCCGGCGAGTGAAGATACAGGCGACTCCGGCAGAGGAACGCGAAGCTGGCATTGCAGGCGCGGACGCGGCAGACTAACATGCATTGTTCACCCAGAGGCCAAACCTTCAGCCTTGAAATGCAGAGAATTTTAAAGCCTGGTCTTTCTATGTGTTTCCCTGTAATTTGTATTTTAATTTCTTCTGTGTTATTAGTTTACTTTTTTTGTGTGTTCCTTAAACCGGAGATCTTTTCCAGAGCTGGCTGCTGACCAGGACAGGAGTCCACATGGCTGAACAGGAAGGGAGGGTGAGGAGCAGGGGCTGCTGACTGGCCCATTTCCATGGAGCAGACCAGAGGGGGCTGGCAACAGCAGTGCAGCACGAGGTCCCTGGTGACCTGTCCATCCTTTTGGAAGCTCTGTTCCCCTGTCACCAACAGCTAGCAGGAATGTCCCTGAGTTGCTTTAGACAGGCAGGCAGAGCCAAGGGAAGTGTGGACCATCCTGGCGCTGGTGGCAGAGCACAGTCCTCCCTCCTGGGGACACCACCATTGGGCTGAAGATGGAGATGGGGGGCCCAGTCGAGGAGAAGGCAGAGAGCCTGTGGGTGGCTGGGCTCCCCCAGAGCAGTGTCATCCAGGAGCGGACTCAGGAGGCGCGAGGCAGGGTTCCTGTTCCCAGGCCCGTCTCTGAGGATCCGAAGCAGAAGGCACGGAGGGCGTGTGGGAAGGGTTTGCTGGCCCAGGGAAGATCACATTTTTATTTTTATACTTCAAGCATTTTATTTTTCTTAAAGTATCACAAGATGCAGAGTTAGATTGTCGAGGCTTTAATTTCTCAGTAATACATGCTTTCCTTCAAAATACAGAATCTAAGGAAAAATGAGACCCTTGATAGAAAGTGTAAGTGTTCCGGAGGAATGAAAGACACAGCAGGACCTGGCAGGTGCTGTGGCATCGTGGGGCTTATACGCTGCGTGAGCCCAGACAGGTGTCCTTGGAGACTAATCGGCTTGACCTATGTGGGGCTTGCCAGATAGAGTCCAATTAGAGACTGAAGGATTCACACCAAAAATGTCTGTTTTTGTTTTACGATAATTGAACTGAGACCTTCATTTCTGACAGCAATTAGACAGCAGATTGGCCGATTTCTGAGATGGCCCCAGTTAGTGACGATGAGCCTGAGCAGTCAGCCCCTGGGGTGTCGCAGCCTTCCCTTTAATTACTCTCTCAGCCACTTGTGAGCGGTGGAAGCCTTTTCCACGATGCAGTAACGAGGGGCTGACCGCGCGATGCCTTGTTGTGGCATTTGCCAAAACATAGGCGGAATTCGCATGCTATCTTTGCCAGAGCATTTTCATATCTGATGACCAGTTTTGAGCTGTGTTGTCCCCTGGTGATTTAACTGGAATCTTACTTAGAGTTCAACTACCCTGTAATCTGCAGTGTGATTTACTCATTTGAAAAGTCACAGTGATGTCACACGTAGAACTTAACAGAGTATTAATAATGATCTCAAAATTATTATGCACATTGGGATATGGATCTGTCTGGTTCACTCTGGAGATTTCAGAGTGCAGGGTGCCATGGCATCAGCGGCGCAGGTCTGCTTTGGTGCCGGGGCCCTACGGAAGGCACCGGGACCTGGGGTGCCTGGCAGCCTTGGGGCAGCTGGGCTCCCTGCCTGGCTGCTTCCTGAGCAGAGCCTCCTGTAGAGGTGGATTTGAACCTTATTCCTGGGACACACGGACACCATGTGCACACGATAGGTGTACCGGTGCTCTGGAAATGTCTGATCCTCCCCCTGCTTCTGTGTGTGGGATCACGGCCCGGTCCCAGAGAGTGCAGGTTAGCTCTGTGTCTGCTGTGCCTGACCATACGCCGCAGGCATGCAGGAGCCGAAGCCCCGTGGACATAGGGGGCTTGGCTCTCTCTAGAGTCCCTGTCCCCATCCTCGCCACCCTCAGGGCCCAGCTGACTGCAGCCCCTTCAGCCTGGCCCAGGCCAGAAGTCACCCTCATGGCCCAGACCCAAATCAGCCCCAGCTTTGCCACTGCCCAGCCTGAGGAGAGAACTGCAGTAACCTGGGGAGGGCTGGGACAAGTACGGTGTTACGGGGACAATTCATGACTGACGTGTCCACTTGGGTATCACGGTCCCCACGCCTGGCAGGTGGAGGGCACAGGCAGGTAGAGTTCACCTGAGATCCCCGAGTACCGAGCTTCACATACATCTTTCATGGATGGACTTCACTATGTTCTCCAGAATGAATACACAGTTGAAATAGCTTCAGTCGACACCACAGCGCTCTGGAAGGAAACTGGCGGCGTCAGTATGGGTTGTGAGGGAGGACGCTTTGCTATGTGGTGACAGAATTGTAGCACAAGGCCAGAGCTGAGACTTTGTCCAGCCCGTGCTTCTCACTTGGGTTCACTGTTTCTCTGCAGGTTCTCAAAGCTGGTCCTCGGAGCAAGCGGAAACAGCCCAGGGTGGATCTTACATTCACCTGTGCCAAGCACAGTGCAAAGGTCACACAGATGGCTGCTCTTTTTATGAGACCCTGCGTCCCCCTGGAATGCTGAGAACCAGGGAGGGACAGACACCAACAAAGCCCCAACAGCCTGGAACTCACAGTTCTTCTGTGTTTCTCGCTGTCCCCTGGTGTTGCGCCTGGGAATGGCTGGGCATCGGCTCCATCTGTGTGAGCCAAGGGGAAAGGTCACTGTGCAGGGCAGCTCTGAGCCCTGCCTGCCCAGCGTGGTTCATGTCTGAAGCCAAGCAAGGCCCCCACCAAGTTGCGACTCACTGAGTCCATTGCCCTACTCCTGGAAGGCTCCCTCGTGACCTCTGACGGGGACGATGAGGTGAGAGCTGAGCTCTACCTCCAGATCCCCGATACCTTCCGCCATCCTCACCCCCAGCTGGCCAGGGCAGGACTGCATCATCCCGTGAGCCCAGGGCTGCTGGCTTATAGACTCCTTCATGAGACACTCAAGGCCACTACTGTAGGTGACTACAGCACACAGTGTCTCACTGGGTCCCCGGGATCCCCAGCTGCAGGTCAGAGCCGGCTCTCTGCTGTCCCTGGTGCCCTGGCATGCACCAGAGCCGTCAGCTCTGAGCTGGGCCTCCATGCTGGCTCTTCGTGTGACATGTGCACTGTGGCTGAGGCCCTGTCCCTGCACTCAGGTAGATCCGGAGTTTGCTCAGGTGACAGCACGTCTGGGTGAGTGATTTGGACAGGGTGCTCTTGGAATCTTACTTTGCGATACACACCATGCTTCAGTATGAATAATCTGCTCATTAATCTGTATGATAACTATACCAAGACTGTCCCACGTTTGACTCTTCAGAGGCACGTGGTGTCATCCCTGAGTTCTGTTCTCCTGGGCAGGGGACTAGGGTGAGGTGGATGGAGGCCCTTCCTAAGGAGGCTGGTCAAGAACTTCTGGGAGCTCTCATGCCACCACGGATTCCAAGTCCAGATCTGGGGACAGTGGTCAGTGGAAGGGACAGGAGCCTGGGGCAGGCTTTGACTCAACAGCCGTTATTTGCAACCTGTTGTCTTGCTTGTGTCGTGTGTTTTGCTTGATCTGCCCACAGCCTCTGTCCCTTTACTGACCCTGGCACTGCCCTGGCCCTGGGCACCCTGAGGGCACGGTCACCCTGGCTACATTCAGGTGGGGCCCACCTGGGATGCCTCTGGAAAGTGGTACCTGCCCTCCACAGAAACTGGCCTGCCCTTCTGCGTGGGATGTGTGGCTCGACAGAGCGGAGGTCCTGGGACAGCATGGAGGGTGGGGCCACCATGAAGAGGAGGGATCAACAGGAATGGTTAGCATCTGGCCCTGGGAGCGTCTGGGCCACATGTGCCAGTGTGACTGAGCGAGGCAGGAGAGCCACCTGTCCCAGGTGCCCTGGGCCCTGCTGGAGGCACAGTCTTCCTGTGGGGGCTGCAGGTTCCTCGACATCTGGTGGGCTGCTGGGTGAGGCCTACTGCACGGGGCCTGGCCAGGAGGCACCTTGCTCCATAGGGGATCCCAGGACTGGAGAAGCTGCGCAGAGTGGGGTGTGTGTTCTGGAGATGGAGGGCATGGGGCAGAGTCTGAAGGGGAGGAGGTGGGCGCCTGAGACACTGGCCTTGGGAGGAAGGCACCGGGGGCTACGGTGCCTCGCCTACTGGATTGTTCTGCTCTAACTCAGCAAATAGGCAAAGCAAGATGCTACAAAGTTATAGCAGGAAGGCCAGTGTCCACCTGTGCTCCACACTCCTGTGACAGCTGCCTCCCCAGTCCTGATGGAATGAGGGAATCTGCAACAAGGATGTGACCACACAGCTGGAAAAGGTACATTATTAGAATCATTAAAAATGAGAGGAAAGGAAACTGTCTACTATTCCAGTAAAAACTGGGCAGAGAGACCATTGTCCATCCATGTATCCATCCACCCATCCATCGTCCATCTACCCATCCATCCATCTGCCAGTCCATCCATCCATCCATCCATCCATCCATCCATCCATCCATCCATCCACCTGTCTACCAATCCACCCATCCATCCATCCATCCCTCCCTCCCTCCAATGAATCCCCACCAGGCACCTTCTATGATGCCCTGCGTACGGTTTTCCCAGACAACATCCCACCTTAGCTTAGAGTGTATCCCATGGGTGAGCTGGAATGGTGTCAAGCAAGAAACATATATATAAGCAAATCTAAACACACTTTGCTAGTGATAGATAAAAGTAAATATGACTACCGGGAGGGAGGGCGATGGCTATTTGTTAGACCTGGTCAGGTGGAGCAGCGACTGCTGCCTTATGTTCATGCAGAAGAGGACGGGGCTGGGGAGAGGAGCTCCAAGACACGGGAGGACTCTGTGGAGACCCCGGAGCAGCTGCAACTCTGGGAGGGCTGAGCAGGAGGCCAGGGAAGTGGCGCCCCCGATGGTCTGCACAGGGACAGCGTGGGCTAGGGAGGATTTACTCCAGTTGGGCTGAGAAGCACCGTGGGGCCTCCTGCGAGGGGTCTGAGCTCACCAGCCCAGGGAGCAGTAAACCACACCATTCCTCCTGCATTTTCTCCTAAACCCCGGGATGGTGCAGCTTTCCGAGAAACTTGGCACCTCCTAGAGTGCTGCTTGGATTAACGTTGTTTTCCAGGAAGTGGTTTGAAAATATGCAATGGAAGCCTTAGAAAGTCTGATGTCATTATCGTCCTCCTTATATTATGCTCAGGAAGTTTTATTCCCAGGACGTACTGATGGATCTGCTAACGGGATGTGCTAAGATACCGATATCGGAATGTTCACTGCAGTGTTGTTTATTCGAGTGGAAATTGGAAGCAACTTTGGTATCACGTTACGTCCATTCATAAACTCCATACTCATAAAGTGGGATATTGTGCCCCTATAAAAATGATTTTGGGGAAGGACCTCTCATAAATTGGAAAGCAGGCAGACTACCAAGATGGAAAACAGTGTACACACAATGTACAGTGAATAGAGTAATGAGGACATGGAATCTGGGCTTGTAATTGCAGCTGTGTTTTATGATGCTCCCCACGGGAGCAGAAGTGGACAATAAAGTCAGGGCTGACCATGTGGATGGATGGGGCCAGGCTCATGGTACAACAGAGCTTCAGTCCGGGTGACCCACGATGACCTCAGCATGGCCAGCCTAGGGCCCTCAGGACCTGGCCAGGGACCATTGGCTTCCCTACCTTTTGACTCTTTGTCCAACTCAGGGCCAACAGAAAGCCAACCTCACTTCCTGGGCAGTCACGCCAACACCCTACTCCTCATGAGATGCCCCCAAGCCACCAACAGCCACCTCCAGCCAGGAGTCTCTACACCTTTCCACAGCACCACATCCCCCTCCGCCATCTTGAGTCTTGGCAGACCAGTGGTATGGGGGACTCCATGCTACAGGAAGTGCAGAAGAAACAGCCTCTGTGTGTCCCATGTGGGCAGCTTTGTGTCCTGTGGTTTTCACAGGGGCCCCACTGAGCCCTGGCTGCCTGTCCCCGAGACCCCTGTGCCACGTGTGGGACTGAGTGGTGACACCAGGCCATTTGCTCTGTCTGAGGCCTGGGCTGTGTGTGGGCTCCCACATGCCTGGTGTCTTCTCTCCCCATGACCCTCCTTGGCGTTGCAGGAGGACTGCAAGGTGACCTTGGGCCCCTCGCCTCTGTCCTCACACAGTGTCTTTGCTGCCCCACCACAGCAGGGCCGAAGCTTCCTGTCCCATTTTGTGTGCCAGAGTGGAGCTTGGGTCTGGTGGCTGCCGATCGCTCCCCTCTCGCCTCTCATCTTGGGGTGGTGACCTCAGGTGAGCCCCTCACCAGGTGCAGAGGCGGCACCATCCTGCCCACACTCCGGGGTTGAGGCCAGAGCACCTTGGGCCACCAGGATGAGCCCAGCTCTTCGGTGCCTTCCTGCGATCCTGACTCCTGCTTTGGCCCTTCCAATGCCATGCTTCCCTCAGAACTACCCCAGGGAACTCTGGACTTGACGAAATCATTCACTTTGAGAAGGGAAAAAGACTTTTCAGGCCAAAGGGGTAGTAATTGTTGATTAGTGTTTCTCTAAGAGAAATTCTGGCTTTAAAACGTTGCTTCAATAAGAAACAAATAACTCCCCTTAGTGCCCTGTTGCTCTTCATGCCCAGCTCTCTGGGAGCGCCCCTGCTTCCCCAGGCCTGACCCCTCCCTCACGCCGAAGAGCCTCCTAAGACTCCAGAGGCCAGGTCCCGGACCCGGGCGTGCAGGTACCACCCAGCCTCAGCCTCCCCTATGCGGAGGAGCAGCACTGAGGTTCCCGGGCCAGGCCAGTCTGGCCACTCTGGGAACAGGGTGCGCTGTGAGATGCAGGAGTCCCAACTATGCCAGAGTACCACACACTTGCCAGAGCTCACAGATCCAGTCCTGCATGGACAGAGCTGTTCGGACCGACTGCCCTCTCTTCGTTTCAGATCTTCTCCTGAGTGTTGCAGCTCAAATGCAAAGTTGGTTTCCCATCCCCACTGATGTTTCTGAGTTAGATCTCCTGCTTGAGGTTCAATCTGACCGTGTGAATGTAATGCCAGAGCTGCAGTCCCTTTGGTGCCTTGTTAACTCCTGAATATTATCAGTAGTCTGTCGTAGAATCTCCTATGGTTTCCTTTTTCCTTGGTCTGTGTAACTGAATTATGGTTTCCTTGACTTTTATTGGAAATGTTTTGGGCATGACTTTCAGGGGACTTTGTCCTACATTTTGGCTTTGGTTTGGGGATTGGGTTTCTTTTCTTTTCTTTTTTTTTTTTTTTTTTTTTTGAGACAGGGTCTCGTTGTGCCGTCCAGGCTGGCCTTGAACTCACGATGTAGCCCACACTGGCCTCCAACTCATGGTGATTCTTCTACCGCAGCCTCCTGAGTGCTGTGATTACAGGTGTGTGCCACCACGCCTGGCTGAAAACAGCGATGTTTACAGTTGCACTTAGGAGGTAACACAGGCCAAGGGGGCACTGTGGGCTGGGTGGGTCAGTCTGCCTACTGTGGGGGGAGGCTCTCAGCAACCCCCACGCTGCTTCACCAAGCCACCCCTTAATAGTGCAGAAGGGTTCCCAGGGGCCCTGTAATCCTGAAGACCCTGTAGTGTCCTCGTGGCCCTCGGCCTTTCTCCAGACTGGGACATGTCTGAAGGGTTTAGTCCCCCTTGCCCCTCCCAGCCCCCATCACACCCTGCGCCCCGGCAGCCGTCCCACCTCTTTCACGCCCTTGTCACTACTTAGCATGTCCCTTGGGTACCTGACCTGCTCATCAGCAGCCTGTGCCCGGCAAAGCGTCATATCATGAAAACAGGATCCACATTGCTTGCTGTGTCCTGGGCCCATGAGGCCACCAGGGTGCGTGGCACCCCCACATCTCTGTGGATGAGTGGCTGTGGGGATGAATGAGGGACTCTAGTGCTAATGTGGGCAGCTGTGGCACCCCGGGGTGACCGGTCACCCTCACGACCAAGGGTGTGTGAAGGGCCCTTGCGCAGCCCGCGGACCCGGCCTGGGACACTCCTGGGCCCTGCGGGAAACCAGCGGTAGGCAAGCCAGGGAGCACGGGCTTCCAGGCCTCATCAATCCTTGTAAATGTCACTTTGCGCCCGGCTTTTTCCCGGACTCGGAGTTGTTTCTCCCAGAGCAGCACTGGGAATTCAACGGTTCCTCTCCACTTGATTTAGCGTCTGGAGTCTCTAGCTCCTGATTAAGTCTGACATTGTCTTTACAGAGTGAGTTGTTAACACAGGGAAGCTGTTTTCACAGCAATTCCTCCTCGGGGCTCCAGGGACCTGGCGGGTGATTGTGGCTGCCCAGAATGCAGGACAGAGATGGGGGCCATGTATGCCTGCCTGGGGGCCCGTTTAGGGACACGGCAGAGTCTGAGTGGCGTTGGCACTGGCAGGTGGTGGGGACAGAAGCTGTGCCTATCACGTTCCCTGCTGTCCACAGTGCACAGCAAATACACAGTGAAAAACATAACAAAATGCAGAGTCAGGGCTAGAAATAGGGTCCTTGCGCTCCCCGGTGGCTCTGTGGATCTGTGTCAAACAGGACCCCTGCTTTCTGAGGTCACCTGTCTGCGTCCCAAGTTTTACAAAAAGAATCCCACTCTGGGACTGCACTCCCAGGGCAAAGGAGCCCATGGCTCTTTGGGGGCCGATCCCATGAATGTTCCTGCCCAAGATGTAGGTAAAATCGCCTTTCGGTCTATGATTGAAGTCCAGGCCAAGGTAATTCGGCTGTGAGCTGGGTCCTTGGAATTTTTCATGATCAAGTAATGACTTTCAGGAATGAAATCAACTCTATATGCATTTTCATGGAAAATGGATCATTTCTAGAAAATAATTAAAAGGAGTCAGATGAAGTCTTTTCTGGCAGAGCCGGAGCACAGGAACAGGTCATCTGTAACTATGGGGAGACGGAGTGGGGCCGAGTAATCACCACGCGCCTGCCATTAATACCGCTATCAGTGAGCGTCCGAAATGGGAAGTGCACGGCTCCAGGTTGTCTCGGATCTGTCACCCTGCAGCCAGAGGGGAGCCACCCTGAGCAGGTGCCTGTCTTGGAAAGACGGAAGGACGGCCGGGCAGGAGTGAGACGGCCCTTTGCCCCGAACCTGTGGGAGATCCTTGTGCTCAGTGAGGCAGTGGTGGAAATGTGCAGTGTGTGCCAGGATGGCCAATGTGTCTGATGCCTCCCCAGGAAGCAGAATGCTGGGTGGGCAAGGGTGTAAAATCCAGCCAAGACTTTCCCTTTAAAGTAGTATCTGGCTCACAGCTCCCGCGCCAGGCTTCCAGATTTCCCATCAAAATACCTGGCAGGGCTCTGAGGAAGAACCAGCCCACAGTATCTGAAACTGCAGCGGCAGACACAGGACCCTGGGGGGGCAGGAGTGGTGGGGCACAGAGGGCACCCAAGAAGAGGGGACGGGACAGGGGGACCGTTCTGGCATGTGGCCTGAGCTGGAGACAGATCACTCTGATGCCTCTGTCTTTCTTTCCACAGCAGAATCAACGTCTTTTAGACAAAAACACAACACAATGAATACCTGAAATTTTGTTAAAACCCACTAAGGATTTGGGGCAATTATCTTTTGACTTTTAATTGCTCTTTTCTCCAAATAGATGACTAATTGCCTAACCACATGTTGATTAGCACGATTGTCTCTAAGAAGAGACCAGAGGATGGTGGCTGGAATCAGGGACACTAAGGCTGGAATCCAAGCTTGGGTGCCGGTGGGTTTGCTTCCTGGAGAGGAGCCTTCCTGGCTGGCAGGCCGTGTCTTCTTGCTGTGTCCTCACGAGCTGGGGAGAGAGTTACAGTCTCTTCTTATAGGGACTCAGGTCTACCCTGCGACTTCATAGGTCCACCCTGTGACTTCACCCCGGTGGCCTCCTGCACCCCATCTTTGTACTGGGGGATTTTATTTCGATACCTTGCGGTACAGTTCTCCTTAATGTTTTCACATTTTTAAGAACCTGGACCAGGGCCCAGGTCTTGCTTGCCTCACGCAAGGGACGCTCACGGAGCTCTGGTTCCTGCCTGGGTCCCCTCTGGGTAGTCAGGGACACCAGCAGTGCCCAGCCGTCCTTGGACCTGGTGACATCCTTGTGAACTGTTAGTGCTCCCTGATGTACCGGACAACTTCTTGCTCTGTTCATTGGCACACAGTTAACACGAGTGTGACCACGCTTAGCAGTGAAATGGTGTTGCCTTTTGAGAGCTATTGATTGCACATGTTGATTCAGTTAAATTGTTGGATTCTCTTATGACTTCTGGTACTTTTTCGGTTTTTCTCATGAAATTTTTAGGTACCTAAACATGCTGATCCCAAACAATGACAGTTTTCCTTCTGGCATCTGACACTTGCTTCAGTCTGCCTGTCTTGAGGTGTCTGGGTTGTGGACCAGATGCACCCGTCTCTGTGTTCTTTCTCCAGAGATAAACTGCGCTTCACCCTGCACAGTGGAGGTCTGACCAGCGGCGCTCGTCTGCAAAGATCGTTCTGTTCCCATGAGGCTCTCGCTGTCAGCTCCCTGCTCCGTCTGATGGAGCGCAGTGGAGCTTGCTTGCCATCCTGGGGGGCTTGGAGTCCTCGCCTGGTGTGTGACATTTTCAGGTACTCACTCTGTCAGATTGAGAGCATTGCTTTCTCTTCCTAATTTGTTGTTTAAAAACCCCAGAAAGTTGGTGTTGACGTTTGTCAACTGCTTTCTGGTGCCTGCTGAGTTCTCTTCACAGGTTTTATTAATGGGGCGCTGCCTGTGAATCCTCCTAGCTATGGATGGGGCGATTTCTCACATGGCTGGGGAGATGGGGCTGGTGAAAGTGTTGGCTTTGGGGCTTATGAAGAGGAGCGAAAAGGAGAATCCTATGTGGTCCCACAGTCGGCAGATGGGAAACTTCCAGAAGGACTCAGGGCTGGAGTGCGTGGTGGTTGGGGCCATGGGAAACTGGAGATGATCAGAGACTATGGGGGCTGTGAGCTTGGGTGGGGCACAAGGGGCATCTGCTAGGGCCCTGGGCCTCCAGGTGCCTTCTCTGGGGATGTACTGCTGAGCAGTGCCAGGGTCTTAGCAGCAGCGACACAGCTGTCCCAGGACCGGGGGCGGCGGGACCCTGAACCTTGGACTTCCACTCCCTGCAGGGGTCTCGGTGAGGGGATGTGAGGGGAAAGAGAAGCAGACAGAGTTAGAGTCCTGTCTGGTCACTAGGTTGTGGCCATCGTGCCCTCTGCTTACTGCTGATCGCACGGCTGAACCAGGGTCTGGTGTGGACCCCAGCCAGTGGCACAGTGGGAACTGGCCCTGACCTGTCCAGCCCAGCCCCACACTTGGCCGCTCTGAGCACAAGAGGTGGCAGGATGTCCACCCCGGCGCAGACGTGCCGCCGCCTCTGCCCCGAGCTGTCCCCTGTCCCAGCCAGGCTGCCTCCTCTCGCAGACATAACAGCTTTGTGCGATCAGTTGACACCCAGTTACGCTGCAAGGACACGGGGTGAGCATCAGCCACTGTGTCAGCCAAGTGCTCTGTCCACTATTCCCCGCCTCGTTTTTAGAGCAACATCAAGTGCACATCTCTGGATACTTGGGGAATGTGCTTGACCCAGACATTTTGAAGCGGCAAAGAGAAGAGGAAAGCAGTTACACAATGAAAATGCTGGGAAAGTTTTGAAAAACTCAGGGATGCAGGGTAAGGGGTCCGGCTCCCTGTGACTCGGTGTGTAGTGAGGGCGGTGTGAGGATGGATGTAGTATTGGTGGACACAGTCCTGTGGAGCAAGTGTGTCTCCTCACTGCCCTCACAATCAGCGGCACAGAGAGAACACTGGGCCCGGGCTTTCCTGCTCAGGCTCAGAGAGCAGAGTGATGTGGTCGCTACTAAGGTGAGAATCAGTCTTTGGCCCACAGATGGAACGTCCTTTTCTCTCCGCTTCCTGTCTCAGTCCCTCCCACAGCAGCATCTGGAAGTCCACTGGAGAGGGGCAGGCGTGACGGGGATGATCTCTGGGGCCTGCTTTAGATTTGCATCCCCAGCCTTGTCCTCAGTTTTCTGGCCTGCATCTGACCCACCAGGGTTGGAACGGAGGCCAGGAGGGGCACCAAGGCCTGATATGGCTGGAATGTGAAGAAGCTGGGTCTCACTGCCCGAAGTGGCAGTTTTGTGTGTGGCTCTGCCTCTTGTGGGCCCTTTCCTGCCTCCCTACCGTCCTCCTGGTGGCTCTTCAAGGTGACCCAGGGCAGCTCTCCATCTGGCTGCTCTGCCCTACAGGCCACACCAAGGTCCTGCCCTGGTAAAGCCCAGGAGGAGCCTGACTGGATCGGGACTGTGAGAAGAGATCATCGTGCAAACCTCAAAAGAATGAACTCAGAGCTGGGAAGGGCAACGGAAATGAAACGTTTAACTAAGAGAGCTTGCAGAGTGGGCGCCTGTACAAGGAACAGGTGCCCTCGAGTTGGGAAGCAGTGAGCTTTCATCCTCCTAGCTGGCGACATTCCCTCCCTTCTCCCTCCTGGGCCAAGATCAAGGAGACAGGAGCTACCCCAAAGGTGCCTGTGATCCCCCCTCCGTTTGTGCATTTCTTTCTTGTGGCTCTTTATAACTTTTTGGTTCTCATGACTGTAATCATGAAAACTTGTTTGTCTAGCAGTATCTTTTACCTCAGTACCTTAACTTTGAGTTTATGGATTCTTAGGTGTGAGTCACTGTGCAGCCTGATGTCTGCCATTTGACCCGGGTGTGGATAAGGGTCCTGGCCTGCCACTAAATGTCTATTGAAGTGTTTGAGGTTAAAATAAAACATGGATCGTCTAACTCCTTTAATTCTTACAGGACCTGTTCCTGCTGCCATGGGGCATGGTGATCACTGGTCCCGTCCCGTCAGAGGACACAATTGAACTCTCTAGTGGCAACGACTCTCTCTGCGTGATGTGGATACGGCAGATGCCGGGGTCTCCCCACTTCCTGTTTCTTCTTAGACAGTTTTGGTAAGTTGGATTTTCAATCCATTGGTCGTTTTCGATTGAGTTATTAATTTCAATTTGTTGGTGAAACATAGCTCATAACATTGCCTTTGTCTGTTTATAGCATATGTAAAGATGAATTTTATGACCAAAGCAAAATGATAAGTGGGAACACTGTAAGTTTCTTGCTCTTTTGTGAAGTGGTGTAGAATTGCTGGCCGGCATGCAGTGAGGGGTTAGAGACGGGTGGTCCACACCCCAGAGTAACCATAGAAACAGCTGAAACAAAGAATTAAAGAAACCCACAAAATGACACGAAAGTATAAAAATAATCACTTAACTCAAAAGAAGACAGAAAAGGAGAAAAAAGAAAGAAACGCAAAACAGTTTGCAAGATGATGGATGGGATAGTGACTTCCAAATTAAATGTGAGTCGTTAGGAAGAAGAGAGGTTAGTTAAAAAAGTGAGACCCACATTTCTGTAGAAAATGCACTTGGGATCCCGCTGACACTGTGTTAATGTTGTACACACTACAGCTCAGAGCCCAGAGCATTGCCAGGGTAGCATTTCGTCACAGTACAGGCATGAACGCTCCAAGGTCACATTGCAACCCCAACGCCCCACATACACTCTTAAGAAGAAAGCGTCAAAGTGTATCAGGGAAAAGCTGATGTGATAAATTCGAAAAAGGCCACAGTTACAGCATGATGTTTCCCAGCTGCCCTCTTAGTAATCGCAGAATATGTGGACAGAAAGTCAGAGTACGGCAACCTGGACGTGTAGGAAATGCTCTACCGCATGACAGCCAAGTTTTTATTCTTTCTGGTGTGCAGGAAACAGCCTGCCTTGGGGTCCTGGAAGTCACAGTGAAGTTGGAAGGATTTAGGGCCTCCGAAGGCTGTTACTGAATACAATGGAATGAAATTAGAAATCAATAAGAGAAAGAGCCTTGAAAAATCCCCAAGTATTTGGAAACTAAATAACACA
The DNA here is from genome assembly GCA_004026905.1 of Hystrix cristata. Classification (NCBI taxonomy): domain Eukaryota; kingdom Metazoa; phylum Chordata; class Mammalia; order Rodentia; family Hystricidae; genus Hystrix; species Hystrix cristata. Next base: position 22,451 of record PVJO010019578.1, read on the forward strand.
TTTCTCAATAACCCCGAAGGTCAAAGAAAGATCAAAAGGGAAATTTAGAAGGCATTTTGAACTGAGATAAAATCAAAATGGCACAGATCACAATTTTCGTGAAGCGCCCCCGAGTTCCTCAGGGCAACGTGCTGCGTGGAGATGAAAAAACAATCATCAACCAAGAACAGAAAACAGTAAAAGATGAAGCAAACAACAGAGAGAAAGAAGGCACTGAAATCATGGCTTTGAAAAGATTTTCAGTGATGATAGCGTCTCCCTTAAGCAGAGCAGGTGCAGCGGCTTCGTGGTGAGCTCGGCAAACCCCGAAGAAGCAGGTGCGTCAATGCTACATGCTGTAAGGACAGCTGGAGGGGGGACACTTCTCACCTCACCCTGAAGGCCGGCGTTACTGTGACACAAAGACTGGAACAGAGCCCTCTTGAAAGGAAGCTACAGATGATACCACTCAGAACACAGATGGAGAAACGCCACACGAAATCTTTGCAGAGTTCAACAAAACATGACAAATGAAGGACATTTGTCCAGAAGAACAAGATTTGTTTAGCACCTGAAAATCCATGAGCATAATTGTTCATGTTAGCAACCAAACAGAAAAATATACAATCATCTCAGTTGATGAAAAAAGGCCTTGACAAAATTGAAGATGTTGCCATGATAAAAAATTCATACCAAAAAAAAAATTCATACCAACTAGAAACGGAAGGGAAGCTGCTGAAGCCAACAGTGTGTCTGGGATAAATCAGCACCTACTTCACGGGAAGGACCGGACGTCTTCCTCCAGAGAGCGAGGCAAGGACCTGCGCTCTCTGTATCTCTGTTCGGCACCGAACTGGACTTTCTAACCACAAGAATAAGGAAACACACACACATGCATGAACACACACATGCGCGCGCACACACACATATATCCAAATTTGAAAGGAAGACATAAACTGTATCCAGAAATCGCAAGATAGTGAAATCTACATTATAGCTACTAGAAGTCTCAAGTGAGTTTAGTACGACCTCAGCTAAGAGTACCTCCTCTCTATTTTAACACAAATCCAAAAAGTCATATTGCTCTTTACAGTGGCATTGAAGCCTGAATGCCACACACAGATTTGACATCACAGGTCCAAACTGCAGCACTCTGAAGTAAAAGCATTGCACAGAGAAACTGAAAGGGAGCGAACAGAGGAAGGAGGCTTTCCTGGGTGGGAAGACTCATCAGTTTTCCACACACTGTCCATAGATGCCGCACAATTCCAATCAAAACTCTATCCAGCATTTTCCTAGAAACCCACCAGGTGATCCTAAAATTCACACAAACACACAAGGAACCTGGGATATCCTACAGGACTTGGAACCAAAGAACAAAACCGGAGACTGCTCTGCCTGATTTCATGACTTGCCCAGGATGGCAGCTGGACAGAGTGAATGGGTTTAGAAATAGATGTATAGCCGAATGGGATGGAATAGACGGCTCAGGAATAGATCTGCACATGTGTGAACAGCTGGCTTTGACAAAGCTGCCCAGGCAATTCAATAAAGAATGGGTAGTCTTCCAAGATACAGTGTCCAGACATTTGGATATAGACATGCCAAAAAGGGGGCAAAAAAAAAAAAAAAGAAATTCAATCTATACTTAATTCAAACTAGGTCATGTCCTAACATATAAAATCTAGACCCTAAACATTATATAACTTTACATAGGAAAAATCTTTTGTGATCTTGGTTTAGGCAAGTAATACACAGATATGCTATCAAAAATTAAATTCAGCAAAGAAATACATTGATAAATTGGACTTGGTTCACACTAAAACTTTCTGGTCTTCAAAAGATTATTAATAGAGTAAAAAGATAAGTCACAGGCAGGCAGAAAGCATTGGTAAGGCATAAATTCGGGGAAGAAATTGGATTGGGAAGTCATAAAGAACTCTTACAAAGCTCAGTAAGAAAATAACAACCTGGTAAAAAATGAGCAAAATATTCACAAAGCACTCACCCAGGAAGATGTACAGATAGGAAATGAGTGTGTGACAAGGTGTTCAGAGTTGGCGGTCACCAGGGAAATGGAAACTGGGCCACAGCTGGCACACTGTGCTCCCATCTGAAGGGCACCGCTGAGGTGGGAGTGACAGTGGCGGGAGGGCGTTGGGCACTGGATCTCGGGGGCAGAGTCACTGGTCCCGGTTGGCTTTTGCTCATACTGGGTCTGTGGAATCTCGAATCCCCGAGCACACTGAACTCTTCAGTATTTGCTGTGTCTCCCCATGAATCCTCAGCATCCTGCAAGATCCTCTCAGATGTGACACAGGGACCCCCACCCCCCCCGCAACATGAGGGATTTCCCAGCCCAGCCTCCAGGGCCTGCTCCAGGTTCTCCTGCACAACTTTCCCTCATGGAGGGCACCCAGGGCCTGGCCTTTCCATGCCTGCAGGCTCTCTCCAGACAAGGACAATTCCTAGCACCCCCTGGAATCGCATGGAATCGTGTGTGTCAGGAGAAGCCAGGGCCTGAGGCCTCAGCCCTGCCTGTGGCCTTCAGAGATCAGGACTGCCTGCCCCACACACCCTGCAGCTTGGGCTCAGACCTGACGCCCTGAGGTGCTCTGGGGGTCTGGCACCGTGCCCCCTGCACACTCGGGGGCCCTCCTGGAAGATCCTCGGGGTGACTGCAGGGCCCCGCCCTCACCCATGGGCTCTCCTTCTCTGGATGAGCGTTGCACACAGAACTAGTCAGGGGTTTTAGCTCAGGAGATGCCACCGTCCCGTGTGCCTGCTTCTCTACTCCGCGTCATAGCTGCTGATTAGCACGAGGCTGTTTCACAGCCCAGTAATGATCCTCGAAGCAACAGTGCCTGCTTTGTTTAGTCCAGAGCGCTTTCCCCATCTTAGTGAACCCTAATCCGATCAGATTCAGAGAGGATTTTTTTTTTTTGGTCCATACTTGTGAAAATGTGAAATAACTAAGCAGTTAAAATTCATGATCTACACTTTTGTGTCATTACTATTGCATTAGCATGAAATTATACTTCTAGTTAGCCATAATTATACTCATAATTATTCAATTTATCACTATAGGTCCTCCTGGAAGTTTTATTGGAGGATTTATTAACATTAATAAATTGTTTTTCTTCATCTCTGTGCTATGAATTCTTCTCATGTGTGATATGATCTATTATCCATAAAATGATAACCCACCCTGGGCGTGAGTGGGTCTGCACAGTTCGTCCAGCATGTAACTCCAGGGGCATTGTCATCGGGAAGCCCCGATGCCCCCAAGGCTTGCTGTGGTCGGACGCTGCCCCAGAAAGAGCTCGGTATGGGTGGGCTGGAGACCCCAGGCCCCAGAGCCACGTCCCGCAGCTCCCGCTGGGCCCGGAGTGGGCCCTAACGTCTGGCTGGCTGGCCCTTTCATCTTCAGGCATGCCTAGCCCTTGCTCAGCATGGTGACTGTGGCGTCCTTCTTACTGTCCCCCGGGGGTCACGAGTCCACCACAGATGCCCTTCCAGCCCCTTCTCGCTGAACTCTTACAGCATCCTCCTGCCTCCGCCCACTTGACCTTCATCAGCACGTTGGAGGTTTGGTGACCTTGGACGAGTGCTATGGACTTAATGCGTGTCCCCCAAATTCCCTGGTTGAAGCGCCAACCATGGCTTGGCAGTGTTGGGAGTGGGCACCTGGGAGGAAGGGGCAGGGTCGAAGGAGGTTCTGAGGGCGAGGTCCTGGTCTCACAGGATTGGTGTCCTTGTGAGAGATACTGAGAGCTCCTATCTCTCTGCCATCTGAGGACACAGTGAGAAGGTGGCCACCTGCACCCCAAAAGAAGGCCCTGGGGCCACCACTACACAGACATGTCAAGCTCAGACATCAGCCCAGGACTGTGGAAAGCTCTCATCCATCACTGCAGCGCTGGCCGGGGATGTGCCGTGGCTGCCCCTGCAGACGAAGGTGCGTGGTGACTGTCACAGTATGGCACTTGACTCCCGAGGGGGTCTGCTAAGTGATTTCCACAGTCACAGTACCTAGCCTCACAGTTCACAGAGAGGCCAGCCTGTTGTCCCCCTGTACAGATAGGACAACTGAGACAAGAAGACACCAATTGGTGTGGTGGAGCAGAGCAGAGCGGCCTGTGCCCACATTCTTCACTGCTTTGTGGGTTTCCGTCCTTGCATCCTCAGATGCTCCCCTGGGGTGGAGGGACCCAGGGACTGGTGACTGCAGGCCTGAGTTCTCGTGGTGCTCTGGGGTGCAGCACCCAGGGGCCCTGGCCTGTGTCTGGGTTGAGGGACCCCCGACCCACTGTGGGTCTCTTGCCTACCCTCTGGCTGCCAAACCAATTCACAATCTGCAGACTGGCATCACTGGCACCTGTGATGTGTCACATACTGCCTTGACCGCCAAAATCAAGGTACAGATGTTAGGGACGGTGCAGTCTGCGTCGACCAGGCCAGGGGAGCCCGGGCAGTGCACTGGCAGGTGTGACCTGGGCATAGGGTCCTCCCAGGGCAGGAGGCTCATCCCTGCTACCTCTCTGGCCTAGGGCACAGAGAGGGGCTCCCCAGAGTGGGCTTTGCCAGTGCACCTCCTCGGGGACTGGTCTGTGGAGCCCTCAAACAGGCAGTGTGAGGGGAGCACACTTCTGACTACATCCTGGTGCCTGTTCTTCAGGACCCGCGGAGGGCAGAGGTGGCCCGGGACCAGCCCCAGCTGGGGGAGCCCTGCCATGCGTCGTCTCCCAGTGACACGTCTGCTTCTTGGGAGATTATTTCATAATTCATCTCGCTTTAGGACTAGTATCATGCTACATTTATTTACATAGCTGCAAGACAAGGGGATGAATAAAAATAATGAATATCCATTAAACAAAAATGCATAATGAATGACCCCTCTGGGGCCCACTTTTTCTGGAAGCTGGGCTCCCACATGGGTGGTGCCGCATCTTTCCTTGAAAGCCAGCACCCTCCACACAGTCCTGGGCCCTGGAGATGCCGGTGCCAGCTAAAAAGAACCATCGGGGGTCCTGCCCAAGGTGCCTCTGGGCTCAGGGCAGCTGGCCGTACTCAGCAGTGGTGGGACGTGGCCTGACGCCAGGCTGGACCGAAGCTGCCCTGGACTGAAGCCACCCTGTCCCGCCCTGCTGCACTGTGGACAAATGATCCTGTTGCAGGGTGGGAGCACTTAGGCTGGCTGGTTGTAGGCTGGTGCTGGGCCCTGAGCCTCAGCCCTGACCCTCTGCTGCCCACTGGGGGTCCACAAGACTTAGGGCCACATGGGGTGGCCAAGCACCAAGGCCCCTGGGTATGTCCCTATGGTGTCACCAGGGCACTGAGTGAGGGACCACTGGTGGGGTGCAGGAACCCAGGAAGGTGTTTCCCACACGTGCTCCAGCTTGTGTGATGAAGCCCTGCCAAGCAGCAGGTTCCCAGTGGTGGAGACACTGGGAGGATGCAGCAGGGGCTATGGGAAGGAAACTCTTGGGAGAATCTGCATCTTCAAAGTGGGAAACAGGGCTTCCATGGCTGTGTCTGGAGAATCTCCACTCCAAGAGTGAGGCAGTAAATCCGGGCTGGCACCTTGAGTGGATTAATAAGAGGCCCCTGGAGAGGTGGTATGACTGACCTCCTGACAAGTTCACAGCTGGAAGGGTTGTGAGGACTGGGCCCTGGTTGGAGGGACTGGGTCACAGGGGCGAGATGCGGGGACAATATCTGGTCCCTGGCCTGTTCCTCTCCCGCTCCTTCCCTGTCTCTGCTCCTGGCTGCCATGAATGAGAAGTCTTCCTTGGCCACATGCTCCTGCCACGATGTCCTGGGCCACCAGAGGCCCAGAGCAGCAAGACTGAGTCACCATGGACTGAACCTCTGAAACTGTGAGCCAGTACATCTTTTCTTTTTAAGTGCTGCGTGTTAGGCATTTTGTCCAGAAGTGGGAAAGCTAACTGTCACTGAGGACCTCTTCTTCTCCTGCCAAGTGAACTCTTAGAGGCCAGGGATTGTCCGGGGTCCTGAAGAGCTCCACATCTGGAAAATGCAGGGGGACTGCAGGCCACCTGGCCCCACTTGTGTCCTCTGCTCCTGCTGCCAACTGGGAGCCCAAGGCCTCTTCTGGCACCCACCGTGCTCCCTGCAGATGAGGCCCACGGTCCCCTCCACAAGGCAGTTTGCTCAGGGCCTGCCCCCTGGGCCACATCACTGCCCTCACTGCAATAAGGACCCCAACCCAGAGAATATGACCCCACCCACACAGCCACAGGCAGTCTCTTCCCAGTTGTGCGCAGGTACAAGGACACGAATTGCACCGGGACGGGTTGTTGGTGCTTGACTTGGAGCTGGTGTGTTTTAAATACAAAGCTTTTTATTCATGTCGAAAGTGTAGGGTCTGCTTGCCACATAAGAAATAAGAGAAAATAAAATCATCTGCATGATAAAGACTGGCTATACCACACTCATTACATGATTAACTTAATGTTCTGATTTATAGTTGTCTACAAATTGAGAATTGCTTTAAAATACATTCCAAATTGGAAAGGTGTTTAAAATATGGATGTGTTATTGCAGACGATGGTGCGATCACCCCAGCTGCACTTAACAAGCCCTGCTTGCTCCTAATCTTAGTGGGGGATTTTGCCTGGCTACTGGAGCACAGCCCTGCAAATGCCCCTTGTGCCCCAAACTTTATCTCTCTGCCCTAGACAGAGACATGGCAAGGCCCACTGCTCTACATGGGTCGCAAAGATGGGTGGCAGTCATTATTTCTCACTTAATTCTTTTCCTAAATGTGGAACATGAGGTGCAGATCACTTTTAAATTATATTCTTACATGATAAACCAGCGGCCCAGAAATACGCAGCGATGTAATTGAATCGAGATGGAACTGTTAATGTGGGAGCAATGACCATCGGGCAGCTATTTTGGGACCAACACAGAAGTGACCAGAGTGGAGGACTCAATTTCGCACAGAGGACCTCCACACCCATTACCATCTTCGTAAAATATGGGCTAATTTGGGGACACAGTCTGGGACCATTACAATCTGGACATAAATGTGGTTGTCAGTGTGCTGGCCAGATGAAGGGGACTATTTTTATCTCGCTGTCCACCTCCAGCCTGTGGCGGGACAGTCGGTCCTCCTGGAGACCTGGGCGCCTGAGGGCCCCAGGGAAGGGACAGCACCCCTGAGAGCAGGTGTCGTGGGAAGGGACTGCACTGAGTCACTAAGGGAGGAGCCAGGAGGAGAAACAAATTTCTCACTGAACCAACTTTGGCAGAGGCCACGTTATCCAACAGGAAATTGGCGAAGTTCCCCTGCTAAATGCACATACCCTTTAATTAATCTGCTGTTTTGATTAAAAAAAAAAGAAAGAAAAAAGTCTTTTTGTCTGGAAGTCTCTTGATTTCTGCTGGGATTCCTGCTGGGATTTCTCCTGGATAAGATAGTATTCCCAGTCTGCAAGACGATCATGAGAATTCTCCATCGTAACATTCTGGATGGTGCCAATTGGAAAGACTGTTTCACAGAGCTGAGCACATGAAGAAAGGCACAGAGAGAACTTAATTAAATTTATCTCTGCGAAATGGAGCGCTCTTGGCACTACCACCGGCCCGCGCCAGGCGGCACAGTGCTGTCAAGGAGAAGTCCATAAAGCTCAGGACTGTGACCAGCACCACGTCCCCACAGCCCCACCAGGAACTGGGGCTCCGGCCTGCGCCTGCATCTCCAGACCGGCCAAGGCAGGAGGAAGGGCTGGTCCTCAGAGATGCAGGTGGGGTGCAGGGGGCACACCTGTCTCGGTGTCCCTCACAGCCTGTCCGCTGATTCTCAAGGCCTGGAGGGCTGAAGGGACAGTGGGTTGGTGAGCTGGGCCCTCGCAGGCCGCTGCTGCGGCAAACAAGCTCATGCTGATGATGTTTTAAACATCGGGAGTGTGACTCGGTGTTCTGGGTGCTGGCGGCTCCCCTGGGCGATGAGCAGCTCAGCCAGGGCTGTGCAGGACGAAGGTGCTGATGTGCAGGCCCCAGGGAGGGCATCATTCATGTGGTCCGGTGACTCCGCTGCTCCTCCGGCCAGGAGCACAGACCTACCCAGCACTCTGTGCCCAGCATTCTGTGCCCAGCGAGGCTGACATAAATGGCCCATCACAGGGAGGGTGGCTGTGCCTTTCCCTCTGAGAAGCCTGTGAGGACCCCACCCAGCTGTGCCCAGTGCCCCTTTGTGAGAGTCCTTGCCCAAGGGGTGCAGAGCGTGAGCCGAAGACTCTCAGACTGAGGCACAGGGACTTGGAATGCAGCTATAAGGACAGAGGTGCCTGGCAGGCAGAACACAGCTGGAGCAGCAGGCAGACGAGGCAGGGACCTCTCAGATGCACAGCCTCGGGGTGGATCCTGCCAGCACCCTCCAGACAAGGGCCTGGGGACGGCCCGCCCTGCAGGGCCACAGGACAAGGAGCAGAGCGGTTTCAGCCATTGATCTTCCATAGCTCACCACACTGGTGCCTAGCACATCTGTCCCTTGTCCCCCAAGAGCTAAAAGGAGAGGGAAATCTGTGACTCCCTGTAGATGCTGGTGTCTCTGTGGAGGCGAGGGCCAGCCCTGTGGCCTGGCGAGCTGTCCTCTGGGGCACACGTGTCCCCCACCTGGCCGGCTGTCTCCTCCTCCTCTGTGCGTGTTCCTGTGTGAGTCTGGTCTCTCCACAGAGCCTGGCTTGAATGTTAGAGCTGTGGGGCTGCCCCAGGACAGGGAGTTTGTGGGCCAGCACAGAGGCTGGGTACTGGGTAAGTAGCCAGGTCGATGTCCCAGGTGCGGGCACTGTCACCTCTGGGGACCAGACAGGCTGTCGCGTAGAAGCTCTCCATGCCTGTTCCTGGGAGCCAGACAGGACAGGGAGCAGGGCAGGTCCCAGCACGGGCTGGCTGCGGGACTGCGTGTCTGAGTTGTGGTATGTGTCCCTGTGTGGATGAGGCGGCTCCTGAGGGAGCTCTGAGTGTCCCAGAGTGTCCATGAGTACAGCCGCTGGGCTCACCTGGGCACAGACAGGCTGAGGGGTCCAAGGCCCCCTGTGGCACCCAAGGCTGAAGCTTCCCTGTCCTGCTCTCAGCCCCGGCAGTCCCTCCATCACCTGGGCCTGGGGCCCAGAGGACTTGGGCTTCCTCCCTGCCCTCCCGCTCGCCTCCTGGGCAAGGTCGAGCTGATCAGTAATTGAGTTCTCAGGAACATGGCGTTTCACATTAGCCGATTGCGATCCTGGTGCCTGGCTGGGATGGCGGGTGATTCATCACGGGCAACAGCTGTTTGGGGCCTGGGCCTGGGCGTTTGGGGGCCTGGCTGTAACGAGAGCCTCGGCACATGGATCTGGCTCACAGAGGCGGCAGCCCTGGGTCTGTGATCGATGGACCACGGTGCCCTGCTAATGGGCCAACGTGTCAGGCCTGGAGCTCGGTGGAAACGGCTGTATCCCAGACACACATGCTGACTGCTAATGTCCACAGGGCCAAGGACGCCCACCCCAGTGGGATCACTGTGAAACACAGCACAGCTCACTCAGCTTCTCTCTTCCTCCACCTCTGGGGCTGCGGGGCCCCTCTGCCCTCTGGAATCAGAACGGCCCGGCCCCTCCAGGTGGTTTTGTCAGAAAGGCAGCACTGTGACCTTCCTGGTTCTGGGCTCATCTTTGTCTCCCTGGGTGCTTCCAGTGTCACACCTGGTCTCCTTGAAGGCAGGAACTCTCTGTTCTCCAGCAACAACCTCTGGCCCAGGGCCTGCCCAGAAGATCTCCCGTCAGCCCGTGAGGCTCGGAAGCCTGAGCCCCACTTTCCTCGCCCTGGAGCTGGTTCTCCCAGGTCTGTTGGCCTCTGCCAGGGGAGAAGGGAGGGTGTGGGAGACCAGCCTGCGACGTCCAGGCTGGGTCTGCTCTTTGGCCTCCGGGAGACCCCAGAGAGGGGCTGGTGCTGGACCAGCATCCCTTTCCCTGGAGAAGGCCCAGGTGTAGCCATGCCCAGGTCACATACGATTGTACAAGTGGAGTCACAGGACTCTGTGCCACGTTCTAGGTCCTCCATGGTCCGCCCACCTGGAGGAAACTAGATCATCTCACCTGGAAGTCCAGTGGACAGGAGCAATGGCGCTGTCAGAGCCAGTGAGGGGGCTGGGGACCGCAGGGAATGTGGACTTCAGGCTCTGGAGGAGGTGGGATCAGGAGGCAGGGGAGGGGAGCACGGCTGAGTCCCAGCCCTCGAGAGCTGTGGAGTGTGGGTCCTCACTCGCCACAGTCTGCCAAGGCTGCCATAGAGGTGACAGACTGCAGAGAGCAGCATGTGTTCCCTGCCCTCAGCTGCCTGGGATGTGACCTGGGGTGGCCTGGGAGGTGCATGGCCTGGGGGTACCAGGAGCCAGGTTCCAACAGGAAGTCAGATGCTCACAGCCTTGACTCTGACCTCAGCTTTCTGGGCTGGGAGAGGGTGCAGGGTACTGCTTTGAATTTAGGGGAAAATACAAAACTAAAAAAAAAAAAAATTTAAGCTATCAGATGAGCAAGAAACCCTAAGTACATGAATTTTTAATTTCCGTATCACTGGGTTCTTCAGTGTTGCTGCAGGCTGGGATGAGGGAGCATCAGGCATTCAGCACAGGGCTGTGGACCGTGGTGTGGTGCTGCTTAGCCTCGGGGCTCCCTGTGTGACCCTGGCCCCCGCCACTACCGCCAGATTGCCTGTGGGTGGGTGACAGGGTCTCTCAGCTTCTAACAGCAACCAGTGCCAGCAGCGAGTCGGGTCAGGCTCCCTTCCGCTCCCCTTTGAGGTGGGAGACCTGCGTACTTCATCAGAGAGCTATGTAGACAGCTCTTCCCCTTTGTTTCCTCCTTCATCAAGCCCTTGATGAGAGCTGAATTTCTACAGGCAGCCCAGTCTGCCGCTTTCGTGGATGACAGCCCTGGGGGCAAAGTTGGGAGGGGGACACAAAGGGTGCTGCTGGACCCCTGTGCCCCCCCCCCCCCAGCAGCATAGCTCTGCGCAGATCTGGGTGAGGCCGAGGGTCCAGGGTCTGCTGCCCGAGGGTAGAGGGCTCCCTGTATGGTTGCTCAGGGAAAGTGCTGCTCCCTCCACTAGGCTCACTTCTGGCTGGTGGAAAGCAGTTTCCCAGTTGCCCTCTCTGATGCTGATGTGGCTGTGAACTTGATCCTGCTTCTGGTGATTTAGTTGTCAGACTGGGTTCTGATCTCACACTCCGCAGCATTCACATCTTCTCATGCATTAAATGAAAGTCATTACAAAGTGCTGTGACCTGCAGGGCACTTCAGACCCTGGGAAATGCCAGTGAATATTCAAACAGCCTGCAACGTCTGGGGCTCTCCCAAGGCAAACAGCAGGACGCGGGACCTTGGGCCCGAATTGCAAGTGTGAGGGTTTATTTTGCTTCTGCAGCTTACTTCTTGGGTCCCTTGAGGGTTTGTACATTACTGTATTTTGCATATT
>PVJO010019579.1:0-33880 GCA_004026905.1 Hystrix cristata
TATTTATTTGCCATTTTTATTTCTTCTTCTGAGAAATGTTTATTCATTTCAGTTGCCCATTTTTGGATTGGGTCTTTAAATTTAGGAGGTTTAATTTTTTTGAGTTCTTTGTATATTCTAGATGTTAGACCTTTGTCTGATGGATAGCTAGCAAAAATTTTTTCCCAGTCTGTGGGTTTTCGCCCTACTCTTTTGGTGAAGAAATCACTATTTTTTTGTTGTTAGTATATGTCAGTATAGCTTGGGGATTTGTACATATGCATATTACATTTTAACAAAAGTCATGCTTTAAACACCAATTTTACCTTGTATCAGTTTCTAATCTAGAGATTAGAAATGAAATTTATTACGTTAAGATTGCTCCTTTATTAGGGAAAAATACTTTATATATGTTAAGAAATGCTCTGCCTCTCCCTCCACCACCATCACATCTAGGTAATGGATGGTAAGATGAAGAACAGCTAAAGTTGTTCTGAATAATAAATGAAGTAAACAACATGGAAACACGGTTTTCTAAAACATTACATGTGTTTTTTCTCATTGCTGAATTGAGATTACTCTTGCAAGGTGGCACTGCCTTGCATGGTGGCTGTCCCTTGGAATCAGCCTCGTGATGCCAATACGTCACAGGCACAATGAACATTCACATCATTTGAAGGTTTGCAGCCTCGAAGCTGCCAGTGCTATAAGCACAGGGAAGACTAGGGATGCAAGTCAGTGGTGAGTCATGTGCTTAGAATGTGCAAGGACCTGGGTTCATATACGGCACCAAAAAAGAAAAAGAAGTTAGGCAGAGGAAAACACTCTTATTGCTGTTATTAAGTAAATGAAAAGACCAGAAAGTTACAATGACATACTCCAAATCTCAGAGCAAGTGACCACTGAAGACTCTGTCTTTTTTACATCTATCAACTCAATTTTATTAGAACCAGGGGCTGAACACATATTATTGATTAATCCTTATTATCCATATACACAGAAAAATCATTTATAAACCCAAAGATCAAACATTAAAAGTTTTGTTATTGGATGTATCTTTCAGAGTGCAGAATACTTGATTGAACTATATAATACTCCTTTCTTAGTACCAAGGTGATGAAAAGATAGAATTAGTTCATTTATTAATATAATCACTCAAAAATGTAAATATGTATTTATTGATTGCCTGTATTATGCTGAATTCTGTGGTGGATGCTGACTATATTGGTCAGATTTTCATCGCTGGGACAAAATACCTGCCACTTGAAACTTAATGGAAAAAGGGTTTATTTTGGCTCACAGTTTCAGAGGGTCTGTTCATGGCCATCTGGCTCCAAGGCAGAAATATCTTGGTGAAATGGCATGGTGGAGAAAAATTGCTCACCTTATGGCAGCCAGGAACCAGAGGGACAGAGAAAGTGCTACAGGAAAAATGTATCCCTCAAATGCATGCCCTGTTGACTTGCTTCCTCCAGCTAGGTCCCACCGCCTAACAGCACACTCAGTTACGAATGCATCAGTGGAAATTCCACTAAGGACATTAGCGTCCAATGATCTAGTCACCTTCGAAAAGTACCCTCTATGAACACATGAGCCTTCTGGGGGACGCTTTTGATCCAAACCAAAGCACTGACTCTTGAGTGACACACAACAAAATATATGATCCTTATTGTCATGGAGTTGAGGTTCAATTCAGAAAGATTTTAGCAATTGTGCTGAGTACCTTAAAGAAACGTGGGATGTTATGGTGAAATAAAATAAGGTAAACATTTGTATCAGGCTTGGAGTAGTTAGGCTTCTTGATTGCAAGTGACAGAAATCAAACTTAAATTAGTTTAGGTAAAAAGAAGAAAATAAAGTACGAGAGGAAATGTAATAGGTCGTTTAGCCTGAGTTTTCTAGAAATCAGAGTCTGAGGCAGGTATTACATTGTTGACACTTTGTTTGAAGAGTGGAAACTCAAGTTAACAAGAGTGAGGAAGAAGAGAATCCAGAGAAGCAGAGACACAAGGGCCTGTGAAGTGGTGTGTTGTCATGCTGGACTTGACCACATCAGACCACAGAGAAATACAGCGAGGGCACAAAACAGGGGCCTTCACTGGGCCAGCAGGACTCCTCCAGAGAGGCTGCAATGAGGCCACACCTCAGGACACTCCAAGTGAGTGAGAAGGACTGGAGGATTCATACGCTTCTCTCACATCCTGGGATGTGGTGTTTAATGTAAGCACTGGAATGCTTATCATTCACGGAGTCAGAGTAAAGGGCTTGCGCTGTGTTAGAACTTGGTTCCCTCCCCTCTGAGCAGATCTTCTCAACTCTGGCGACACCACGGCACACCAATTGGAGTGAGAGCTGGTCCTCCAGGCCCTCCATCCATTGCAGATGGCTAAGTCTGCTGAAACACTGGCTCATTCACCTACTGTAGTAGGTTCCCGTGGGCCTTCACACCTCCTTCAGTTTATACCACATTGCCCCCCAAATATTACCACCATACAAAAAAACTTTGCAAAGGACCACTGGCTAGACATACACTATCTGTAACTTTTTTTTAATGTCAGCTAGGAGAGATGTTTCTCTTCTACAGCTGGTGCTGGACACACACACACACACACACACATACACACACACACACACACACACACACACCCCTACTTCACTTTTGATTCTTTACTTTTGAGCAGGGATTCTCCGGGGCTGCAGTAGGATGATGGTGAAGTGATGGGAGAGTGTGCATCAGCTGATAACTGGTTATCAGAATCTGGGACAAAGTCGGATTTTCAGACTGTGGATCTTCTTGGAAGTGCAGGGAGGCTAATTTGCTCTCTCTTTCACCCTCCACCCACCACTGACCTTTGCCCCCTCCTGACTCATCCAACTGATTGAGAGGAACATCTCTGGTTCTAGTCAGCTTCTGTGCCTGATATTATTACATGATACTCACCAAAAGTCTTAGGGAGGAGAAAGATGGTTGAGAATCATTGGTAGTCAATCTTGTGTTTCTAGTTTTTTATAGTTTCTAAGATTATTATATTATGGATTCCTAGCTGGGCATTGGGAACTACTGAGACTTGTCTAAACAAATCTATAAATGATTCTTTTGAGTAAGTCTCTCCTGCTGCAAAGAACTAGGTCCTGGAATATTCTTTCTATTATTTGTTCAATCTCGTTTGCTTCTACTTAACAGGCTGAGAGTGGTTTACAAGGATTGATCACAATATACAGTGAATTTAAAAAATATGTTAACAGTAAAAGACACATTGCCTTTTATCCCTCTCAAAATACTCTTGCTCGCTTAGAACACACCAATCGCATCATTTTTGCCTCTTTCTGAAGTGGTTCTGAAAGTCCTCGTGAGTGTCTTTATAAGGTGCAAGCAAAAATTCGGTGAATGCACCTGCTGAGTGCCATACAAAGGGAAAGCAGACTTGTAAAAATATTATGGTGGGTCCTCATCCACAGTCACCAAATCTGACACTGTGTGTGTGACTTCTGGCTCGTCCCCAAATCAAAATAACCATAGAAGGTGAAAGTTTTGAATTGATTCAGTACATGGAGACAGCATTGCAATTAAAGACATTTATAAAAGAGGACTTCTAGAAATGCTTCAGAAAGTGGCAAGAATGACGAGATAAGTGTGTGTGAAGCAAGGGGAGGATTTTGAGGACGAATGTTTTGAGGATCAATGATTTTGAGGATCGATTTAGTTTACTGTAATAAACTAAATATTTACCATATTTTTCGATCATACTTTGTATGTTTCTTTATATTCTGGGGCTGCATTTTGTATATCTAGCTTTTAAATTATTTTGGCTGTGAATGAGGTATAATATTTATGACACCCTCTGTTACTTACTGTCACCATACACTTCTTCAAAGATCTTTGTGCACTGTGACATTATTTTTTCTTGAGGGTGTCTTCTAAAATGGAATTGCTGAATCAAAAAGAATTGGAACCAATATTTTCATATATTCTGAACGCATTTTTTCTGAAAAACTACCATTTTTCAATGCCATGGTCAATATTTCTAAACGACCTACTGCCATTGCATTTTACCCTTTATGTTTACTTTTGCTAATTTAACTCCATGATGGCTAGGAATATATATATATTATATATAAAATAATTATATAATTAAATATATATTTATATATATTAATTATATAATTAAATATATATTTATATATTATATGTATATAAAATTACATTATATATAATATATATTATATATATATATATAAATACTTTTTTTTTTTACCAAGAACATGTATTGGTACATTGTATACGTAGTGATCACATTCATCGTAGTTAATTTGTACCTGTACATGATACAGCTTGGTTCCCCCCTTCCCCCTCTTCCACTCCCCTTTCCTTGGCTAAGAATATATTGAAATGTAAATATATATGCCTTTCCTCTTGTTCCTCTTTCTAAGTAGGATTTTTGCTTGCTTTGCTCAGCCTCTGGACCTGATCAAGACTACAGGAAGCAAAATGGAAGATGCTGAGAGTGGAGATTATTTCTTTGAGAAAGGCACAGAGGTTAACTGCAAAGCACAAAGCATACATATTATACAATTAAGAGAGAAGTTAGAGAGGTAGAAGAAGAGGTTATGAAAGAGTAGAAATAGGAGAACTAGAGTATTAGCAGATTTTTTTTAAAGAAGTGTTGGAAGTAAAAGCTGCTATGCTGAGTGCAGTTTTGGGGGAGCAAGATACCAAGAAAATTCACCTTTGTGTTGTGTGATGAAATCTCTTTAAATATCATTAGGAAAGAGATCACCTTCACCACGAATACCACAGTCTCTTGCCTATGAATATATATGAAGTGTGCTAAAATATGATGAATATTTAAATTTTAAAAATTTATTATAGCAAACAACACATTGCCATTAATCCACCTCACAATGATTCCCCTCTCTTCAGACACACTTCGTCCATCATTCTTGCCATCCGAAGCAGTTCCGAAGTCCTCCTTTACGTCTTTAGTTGTGCTGTTGTGGCTGCCTCGATGTCCTGAACCAATTCAAAATGTTTTTGTGCTCATTTTGCTTTGAGGTAGAGTCAGAGGTTGCACGGTGTCAACTCTGGTGAATAAGGAGAATGAAGACCGAGTGTAATGTTTTTCCGAGCTTGTCTTTCTGTTGGATGACACTTAGCAGCATTTACTATATTTCTGACCACACCTGGTAAAGACGCTCATGAACAAAGCCTTCCGGAACTGTTTCCAAAAGTGGCAAGAATGATGAGTAAGTGTGTTCAAAGCAGGGGGGAATATTTTAAGGAGGATTAATAGCATTGTACTCTTTACTGTAATAAATTTTAAAAATTGAAACATTTGTTGTATATTTTGATTACATCTTGGAAGTAAGAATATATTCCTATCACACTGTCATGGTCCTCAATAGATGCTTTCAAAGTGGAAGGAATATTGTGGAGAAGACTGAAATCTTAGCAATACCAAGTGGAAGAATAAAGCAGTTTAGACCTGGGCACATTCCATGCAGAGTGAGAGTGTTAGGTGAGTTCATTGATATAATGACAAATGACTCCCTCTACAGGCAAGACTATTTTTTAATAACCTAACTTCCTTGGATATCCAATTTTCTAATTAATTAGTATTTCCTAGAAGGACAAAGGTTCTGGATAGGTGTGATACTGTGGTCTTCACCCCATTTCTAAACATATACAGTAACTCCTTGGAATCTTGAAAATGATAGTGCCTTTCTGTATTCTAATGAGTTGGTTGATGGCTACCAGCACCTAGGTAGCTTCAGGAGGAGGGCTGGTCACTGGAAACATCCAGGCAAGATTACTGGGAAGGGACAGGAGCCGAAGGCTAAGCTAATTACTCTTGGCCTGTGTAATGGACCTTCTACCAAAACCCAAAAGGATGGGATTTAGAGAACTTCCGGTTGGCTGAGCACGCGGAGATTCCTGGAGGGTGGCTTGCCGGGAGAAGACATGGTAGCTCTATGCCCCTTTCCATACCCGGACTGAGCATTTCTTCCTCTGTATCCTTCATAATATCCTTTATGAGAAACCAGTAAACTGTTTCCCTGAGTTCTGTGAGCGTCTTAAACAAATTAATGAAAGCCAAGGAGGGGGTTATGGAAACTCTAATTTATAGCTTATTGGTCATAAATTAGGTAAAATGACCTGTGACTTGGGATTGGTATCTGGAGTGTGTGCGGAGAGTCTTGAGAGCTGACCTCTCAAGCTGTGAGACTGAATGTTATCTCCAGGTATGCAGTATCGGGATGAGGTTGGATCACAAGGCGCTCAGCTGGTGTCTCTTGCCGTAGAAGTAAAATGGCACTCAGCTGGTGTCTCTTGCCATAGTATTAAAATAGCGCTCAGCTGGTGTCTCTTGCTGTAGAATGGATGGTTGCTTATTTGTGTTTACTGGGGTAGGGAATCTCCACCTCTTTTAGGGTCACAGAACTCTTCCATGTTGAATGTGGTGTAAGAGCAGAGGAAAACAAGGCAGATTGTATTTTGAACACAATAGCAGTTTGCAATTTCCCAGCACCTAAGATATGGCCTTCTGGAAACTGAATGGCAGTTGTGAGGTGCTCCGTTAAACAAAGTTTGAAACTGTAATTAGAGGTCATGTGCTGCGATAAGCAAGAGAGGCTCAGAAGAAGTCTAGAGAAGGCAGAAGACAGTGAATATGACCCTGAAGCTTACATGTCGGCCGACCTGGGAGGTTAAGGAATATTGGAGAATAAGTAGATGCTGTCATGTCTGGATGATGCTCACAATACCTCCCAGGTGGTACAGATTTGCTCATAAATCCAGCACCGCCTAACAGTTGGGAAGGTAAGGAGTCCCCTGCACTCGTCTTTGTTATGGAGAACAGCGACATCTAGTGGCACTCTCTAAGAAAACGCTCTGGGAACATGGCATCTCTACAGCCATTATTCCTGTTACTGTATTTCCACCTGAACTCTCACTTCTAAAATCTAGAGAGTCCTAAAACAAACTTGACAGACAAATCTAGGCTGAGTCAGTAAAAAATGACAGTAAAGGGTGATAGAGAGGAGTCGTGTGAACTCACTAAGAACAAGATAATATCAAGGATGAGGATGAAATTTGAAACTGAAGGGATCCAAGTGACCCAATTTAATTTTGAAAACCTCTTTGGAGCTATTACGATAATTTCACTGGGTAAAAAGTTATGAAGGGCAAAAGTAAGGTTTCAAGCATTTACTGTTTCCACTGTCCTAGCCCTTTGCAGAGAATTCTCTGTTTGAGCTGCTTAATTAGGCTGATCAGTCTACTCTATGGAGAGTATCAGTATGGGTTTTGGAGTGTATTTGAGGAGATATACACAAAATACGCAAGAGTGTATTTTGGAGATATGCACAAGATTTTTCGGATGCTTATGGTTTAAGTATTTTCAATGTATTGAATAACAATAAAAGACAAACAGAAAAACAATGCTAAAATGTAAGTTCATATGAAGGAAAATGTAACAAATATTTTTAAAGGAGGATTTTTTAATAGCTAGTTAATGAAATTTCCTAGACAAGCACATTTAGATTTAATGTGCTATATCTGATGTCTTCATCAACAAATTGTCTAACAGATCTTCTTAGGTACTTAATCACAAATCAAATAAATTGAATTTGTAATTATTATGTTTGCCTCGCAGAATTTATAAACACTAGAATTCTCTATACTTTTCCACTTAAAACCACAATTCTGTTGGGCACATTTTCCCTCAACTCTGTAGTAGTTTGGTTTATTTGATTGGTCCAGAAAATAGATGATGTGCTGTGAATCTCTCTGAATCACCGAGGAAGATATCAGGGGTGCCACTTGGAATTCTTGCCCCATGTACCGAAAGAAAATTGCTGCCAGAGTTTTGAATTCTGAAGCTTTTATGATATGTTTTTCTCCAGATGGTTGGTTGTTGTGTACCACATTGGGCATTTCTATAAATGCAAGGCTAAGGTTTATACCCTTATTGAATTCAGCTATTCTATGGATTGTATTTTCTGTGATAATAAACAGAAAAGATGGGAGCTTATATGAATTATTAAATAAAGAGAAAAACGAGAAACACAACTGGAGGGAAAAATAGCAAATACTGTTCATAACTTCAAGATTATCAGAATTCATGGAGTATTATAGAAAAGATACTGTCTTTAAGAAATAGCAAACAAGTTAGAATATTTGGGGTTGTTTAGGTTATAATGGTAATTTCCTTGCAATTAGAAAATGTTTAGACAATAATGTGTAAAACAAGTATTGATAAATATTGATTCTTTTCTCTCAAAAACCTCCCATGAATTTAAATCGCTTGTTTGTTACATATTTTTAGAATTTCATGATTAATTTATTCAGTACTCAGTATGCCATATATTCTTAAATATTACAAATATTTAAAACACTGAAAACATGAAGTTATCTCTCAGCAAGTTATATAAATATTAATAACTAGTATTTTCTTTACTTCATTATTCCAATTCTTACTTTTACCTTCATTGAACAAAAGTATCTTTATCATTAAACAAATAATTTTAGCATTTTGATCTGCTAAGTATAAGAAATTTGCTTAATCGCTAGTTACAGAAATGACTAACTGAAATGATACCTAATTGAATAATGATGGCTTAAAATTTTGTTTTTGTGCTAAGAGATCTCTATTTTTGCAAAGATTAAATCCCTTCTGACAGGGTCACAGCATCAAACTGGGTTGCGCAGGGTCCCTTCTGCCTCACAGTCCACTCTTTGTCTATGACATCATCTCCCTCCGACTGGGCATTCAACATCGATCTTTTTCAATGTTCTGGTCTTTGTTTAGTTTTCTATTGTGTCATCTGTAGCACCTGGCTTTCATCCTAAAAGTTGTCTCAAGGTTGCAGCTACAACGTTGTCATGATAGCCAGAAAGAAAGAAAGAAGAACTGAAACGTTTCCAAATTGAGTCAACCTAATCCCTTTCCTTTGAGGGGCTTTCCCGGAAGTACTACCCAACAATTTGTATTTGCATACCATTGCTGAGAATGCAGTCATATAGATACCTCGGTCTGCAAAGACTCGCAGGGAAGTTTGTCACATTGCTGGCCCCAGGTGCTACTAAGTAAGAAGGGAAGATTGACCAGGGGGCCATCCGTGGTCTGCCACACACCATCAAGCACCTTGTTTCCTGTGCTGGTGGATCAATGTTGCATATGGACCGGAGATTTTAGCTGAGAGGTGAGGTCTAGAACCACAGACCTCCAGGGTTTTGTTCCCCCTCAAACTGTGGAAAATAAATCAAGTCCTGTTTTGCAGTTTCCATGCCAGTAGAGAACTCTAATTTATACACCATACATGGGATGATTTTTCAGCTTACTGTTTTTGGATTCAAAGTCATCTTAACAAAATGTCAAATCTGATTTGAGGCTATGACCAAGCCCCTCCAGTTCTCCACTAGTGCCCCCTGATACCGGATTGGATTCGATTAATTGCACTCTAAATATTCTTCACGGTTAGTTGGCAGGCACACAGCTCTCACAAACATTTACATAGTGTGTGGTTGTAACTTCTGGATCTGAAGCCACAGCCTGCGGGCTTCCAGCGAATATGGGATAATTGAATACCCACGAAGACAAGACACAGGCCAGCTCCGGAAGGTCACGAAGGGCAGCAGAAGTAGGGAGAGTGGGATAGGAAAGCCAGAGTTAGATCAGGAACCTGGACTTGAGAAAAAAAATCAAAAGAGATCTGGACTGAGGATGTGCTAGGATGCGTGTTCTATGGCAAAAGAGAGCTCTTGTAAGGAGAATCGTAGAAGGTTTGCTGTGTGTCACAATAGTCGTCCCATTTTGCCACTCCTCCCTTTGCCATCCCCTCAAGAGTCAGTCTCTAAAGCCCCGAGTTTCTGATTAACACTGTTGAGAGTTGCATTTCCCTACTTTTGAAAGGTGCTTTGTTGTCAAAATGTATTTGAGGAGAGAGCAGAGCCCCAGGTATTGCGGTTCAGTCACCTCCCAACCTATGACATCTGATATCTCTTCTACCAAACAGGGTAGGAGCACAGGTGTGTGTGGTGAGCTACACAACCTCCAGATAAGTTGTGAGAAATAAAAGTGCTCATGTCTTCTGTGTGTCTAGAGGTCTGGTTCCTTGAAGCGCTAAAACAAAATTGAAAAATTCTAAGATGAACTAGTCAAAATAAAAAGAGAGAAGATTTAAATAGATAATATTAGCGATCAAAAGAAGATATTATAATAGATGCCACCAAAATCTAGAGGATCACTGAGGAATTATTTTTTTAATCGGTACCGGGGATTAAACCAAAAGCCTTTGCACTGAGCCGTGGCCTCACCCATTAAATTTTTTCTTTTTTAAATTTTGGGACACGGTCTCCCTCAACTGCTAAGCTGCCCAGTCAGGGCACAAATTTGTGATCCTCCTTCCTCAGTTTCCCAGGTTTCCTGGGATTACAGGCATGCTCCACAGTATAAGTCCTGAAGTCCAAAAGGTTGGCAACCTGGAGCTCTGATATCCAAGGGCAGAAGGAGGAGACTCTTAGCTCTGGGGGTGAGGGGAGGATCCTTATTTTTCCATTTTTTGTCCTGTCCAGGCCCCCAGCTAATTGAATGGTTCACTCCCACATTGAAGGTGGCACCTCCCCACCCTCCCACTGACTCACTCACCAATTTCCACTGGGATCACCCTCACAGACAGGCCCAGAAGTAGTGCTTTACCAGATACCTGTCTTTTTATTCCTTAATTTAGTCAAGATGACACCTGAGAAAACCCCAGTAACTTGCTGTTCTAATGTCCCTAGTGTGCTCTGTCCTGGAATTTCATCTGGTGCTTTTCTGAACTTACCTGGAACCGTCCATAAAGAGAGCACACAGGCCAAGAGTCTGGGCTTTGGAAGTAACATAGATAGACTCAGTTCCATGTCCACCTGTCACTTACTGACCATGTGATCGTGATCGATACATGTTAGCCCTTTCTTGGCACTTTGTCAAATAGGATTTATATTTCTTTTTGCTAGGATGACCAGTTTTCATTACTGCCCTTTATTACGTAAATAGTCAATGAATTTAATCTTGCTTAATCCACATTGATGTTCCCCTTTTCAGCGGGAAATCAGAAGTGACAGCAAAACAAGTAGTTTGCATGATGATTGTCTCAGAAAGGCACCAAGTGTGGGAGGGGCTAATGCTAATTACTCTTACTTAGTCCTTCAGTGCCCCAGTGCTGGTCCTCTGGACATCTCTGATCCTAAATCTAGGTCCTGCGAAATGCAGAAGTTCTTGTGATTGAAAAGCTCCTTTTCTGATAACATCCAAATAAACGGTTCAGTGCAGGGTCATGAGAAGAGAGGAAAGAAGAGTTGGGGTATCTGGGCCCAGACGAGAAGTGTCCTCAGGATTATGGAACGTCACTATACTGTTGCCCTGGCATAGAGGACGTTACACTAAGGGCAAAGCAGGGGCTCCCTAAGGAGTCACATGCACACTTTCCTCCTGGGTGCATCCTCCCTAGTCTGTCCTGCAAGATTCCAATCCTTCCTCACCAAGGAGACAGTGATTTCCCTTAATCTGTGTGACCAAGAGAGCCATCTCTGTTCTCCCCAGGCCGATTCCTCTTCTTGAGGGTCTGCCGATCTTCTGTATAGCCACAGTTAGGTTCCGTGTTATCTGGGCACAAGTATGTGTGTCCTCTTTTCAGGGCTCTGCGTTTCTTTCTTCTTTTTTTCGTAATCTAAGATGTGCCATTTCTTGTAAAAAGAGGTTGGAAAGAGAATAAAGATGTGATTATTATCTAATCTGTCGCCAGTATTGCAATTTTGATAAGCAATTGAAAATGTGTTTTATATAGTATTTCCCTGCCCAGGTCCGGAAGGGAAGTAGTTGATAGTCATTAAACTGTTTTGTCTCGTTAGTTTCCCTCAATCTAGAACATTTCCACAGCTTTTTGGCTTTGTTCCTGTATCATTAGCATTTAAATTTATTTTAACTATTATTATCATTCTTGTGTGTGCTTGTGTGTGTATGCGTGTACCTGTGTGTGTAAGTGTGCATGTGTGTTAATGGGGACTGGATTCTGGGCCTTACAAATGCTAGGCAAGTGCTCTACCACTAAGCCACACCCAAGCCCTCATTTTCACTTTAGAAACTATTATTCCCATCTCCTTTCTCCTTTCGGACCTACCCGATGTTTCACAGAAATTCCCAACAAGAAAAGTGCATTGAGTGATGCTATTCAGTAATCGCTCCTCATCGATGGTGTCCATTTTCGTGATCTAGTTAAGGTGTCATCCTGTTTCTCCTCTCTAAAGTTATGTTTTTCTCCCTTGCACCCAGTAAGTGGTTTGGGGGAGACACATCAAAACCTGTGGCACATCCCACTTTGCGCTGGATTTACTCCCTCGGTGCCTGCACCAGTCTTCCCTACGAGGGTGAGAGAATGTCCACGTCCCACCTCCGGCGCTGCTCGGTCACTTGGCAGTCAACCTCCTTTCTGAGCTAGGATCCTCCCTTCTCTTTTCTAGGAACTTCAGTGTCAAGCTAACTTAATAATAAGATATTCTAAACAAAAAGGACACCTTTCCACTTACTCAAGTCCACTGTTGTATATTCAGGAGTGTTTTAAAATTTGTTTTTGTAGGCTTTGGGCCTCTCTTGGTCACTTTATTCCAAAGTATTTGACATTTTTAATGCTTTTAAAATTTTTTTCATTTATTATTGTCTTCTGACATAATTATGACAATAACTTTCATTGTTTGGGAATAATATTTTGCAGTTTAATTTTATATCATATTATGTCCTTGAATTTTTATCATTTATTCTTTAGTTTTTTTTGATATCTTATAATACTATCTGTAAGGCTTTTTTGTTTTCTTCTGTTTTCTGGACTTGAATTGCATTGGATAATATCTCCGAAACAATGTTAAACAGTGGGCATTTGTGCCTTGTTCCTGATGTTAGTGGACCTACTCCTAATGTTTGCTCATTAAATAAGATGCTGGCTTTCACATTCGGGTAAATGTATTTTTAACATGTTAAAGAAGAGTCCATAAATTCCTATTTTCCCAAGAGACTTTTTAAAAAATGAACAGTGGATTGTTCAGTTTCCTCAAAGACACTTTCAATAGCTATGAAAGTAATCATATTTATCTCTTTAATCCTATTTAATATGATGAATTATATTAACATATTTTTCAATATTAAGCTATTCTCAAATCCCTGCTACAAGCCATGCCTGAACATAGAGAATTTAGATTACTTATTAATCTTGATTGATTAAACCGCGGCTGTGCCCCACAATAGTTTCTTTGACAGAGGTTATTCTAAATTTAGATCTTACGTAAGATAGTCATTATCATGTTAAAAAGCTCCTGCTCTGCTGGGGTCACTCCAGAATCAACTGTTTAATTCGGGGGTTCATGAGAGAGAGAGAGAGAGAGAGAGAGGCAGAGAGGGGGGAAGAGAGAGAGAGAGAGAGGGAGAGAGATGGGAGAATAAGCACAAACAGGCATCTTCAGGATTGAGAAATGTCACGATGTCCCAGTGTGCTCTTAAATCCAATGGCAGCATCTTGCACTGCAATGAAAGAATTCATCGCAAGTGTCTAAATTCATGCTGTGCTATGAGATGCATATATAGCAACACAAATGTGCATCTTACTTTGCGAGTGAGAATATGACCCAGTAGTGTCTGCTGTTTTAATTCCAGTGTTTCCTAGCTTAGAAGATGAGTCAGTCGGCTGACCAAGAGAATACTTTTCTTCCAATCCTACATGAATTTCATTCTCCCAGATTCTTTTAGTTATCTCCTCTGTGTCTATACCATTCATTTCCCACATAGTTTGTGCTGGAATTGTCACTTTCCCGTGCCAAGATATTCACTGCTATTTTAGAGCATGCTGTGATATTTCCAAAGGAGGACAGAAATGGAAGAAAAAGGTGAAATAATAGGAGATGAAGGCCAAAAATATGTGGCAGAATCCTAGTGTTTTGTATGCATTATTAGAAGGTAAATATAGAAAGGGAGTGGAGGTTTTAGAATAGAACAGACTAAGAAGGCGCTCCATCTTCCTTCATTTCTAGTTCTCTCCATACTTAAAATGCTTTTAAATTTTTTATTCAAACACTATTAATTTAGCCAATGTGTATGCCTTAGTGCCTAGGGTGGCTATAACAAAATTCCTAGGACAAAAGTAAAAAAGTTAGCTTGACGCTAGAAAAAAATAAAAATAGAAAGGGGACGAGAGAACCCTAGTCCTCCATTTTTTTGGTCACTGTTATTAAAACTTTGGGTCAGATCCCTGGTCAGTGCTGCACATAGGCACGCCAGTCTGTAATACAGGTTTACTAATCCTAAATTTACCGTGTCTATCTCAGCCCCCTTCAAGACTGAGGACAACAAGATAAGAGTGACTAAAGTAATTTTCAGGATTTGCAGAGACATCCAATGGCTAGCTTTTAGAGTATCCAGTCCCAGACCCCCCGGAATGGCAGCTAGAAGACTCTAGCCAAATTATTAGTTCTAGAGAGGTTTTGCCATAGACTTTCTGTAACCATAACTATATGTTTTCAAATAATAACATTTTATTTCTTAATTTCTTCAAATTTTATGTCTTTTATCATTTTCGTTATCATACTACACCGGCTAGGGTAGATGATACAGTGAGGACTATAGACAGTAAAGTTAGAGTTCTTGGATTGTTTCCTGATCTTTTCATGTTAACTGTAGGATAACATTATTATCCCTTAGCAGATTAAGGAATTTTTATTTCTAGTTTATTGAGTTTTGTGTTTTGTTTTAAACCACGACTAAAGGTTGAATGGAGCTAGCAAGAGGATTCTATTCTCTGGGCTTTGCTTCCCTAGAGTTTGTTGGAATAAAGACTATTTATGTTCCGTGAACCACATATAGGCTGCCTATGTGTCTTACTGGTGGGGAGAAGCAAACAGACCTTAGCAGATGAAACTGCGTGAGTTTTGTCTGTTCAATATTGCACTTACTTTTCAAATGAGAAAAGGTGGCATCCAAGGAGATATGTAACTGTCCAAGACAGCACAATAAAGTAGTATTTCCATGTAATAATTAATACTTGGTTTAATGTCCTTAGGGGAAGAAGTATAAAAATAGTAATGTAACACACAAAGAAGATACACACAAAGTGGAAATCTATGCTAGTGCTCTCTGACCCAGCGCCCATCCCCTCCAGATTAGAATGTGGTTATTCATTATATTGGGTAAAACAAAATGGGGTAGACACACTTAAGAGTTGCGTGTTGTGTATTATGGTAGGGGGATCCAGGTCTCCAGAAGCAATTCTGCATCTACCTCACTGTGTGACTTCTTCCAAATCATTACATGCCCCTGGCCCTCAGTTCGACTTGAAGAGAAAGGATCTAAATCAGACTAATAATGGCCACTAATGAATGAGTGAAAGTCTAGAAGCCACCATCATGCCCACCAGCACCAAAAAGGTGAATGGTCCTGAATGAGACATGGAGAGGGCTCTTTGCCTCAAAGACAGTCTCTCTTACTCTTCCCCTCTCTCCTCTTCTAAATACTAATATGACTGTTACTCATTTAAAGCGGAACACTGCTCTTCATATGAGAGATAAAGACCTGAACTAGTTGTTTTCTAAATTTCCTTTCAGCTCCGATATTCTGAATCTATAGAAGACTCTTTCCTTTGAACTTATCAAAAAGCTTGGATTTTTCCTGTCTCATTAAGGTCTGTCTCATTTCCTGTCTCATTAAGATCATTTCAGGAGCTTCGTTTTTCCGACAGTAATAAAATCATTTTCACTATGGGGTAACAGGTTGAATGTCCCTGATCCAAAAATCTGGAGTCTGAAATACTCTAAAATCCCAAACTGAAAACCGACAAGGTGCCCAGTGGAAAATTCCACACCTCACCTGAGGGGATGAGTTGTGGTCAAAATGCAGGGCAATTAAAATATTGTATAAAATTACTTCAGGCTCTTTGTATAAAATGTCTACAAAACATAAAAGAATTTTTAAATTTATACTTGGATCTTTATCTCCAAATATTTTATTATGTATATGTCAATATTCCAAAATCCAAGCAAATCCACAACTTGAAACTCCTCTGGTTCCATCTATTTTGAATAAGGGCCACTCAACCTGTGTTGTGAAGTTCAAATGGGTTAATTCATGCTGGGCTTTTAGAACAGTGTGTGATATCTATTTACGGTTCAGTAAATATTTGGTGTTTCTATTACTATTTGTTTCCATGAGGCAGAAATTTATTGATCAAATTAGAGTTGTTCTAGATTTAGTACACAGGTGGGCAGGAGCGCAGAAGGAGGGACTGTAGTGGGCTCGGGGGCTTAGTGCTTGGGGACGCAGAATTCTGTATTCTCACAGTTGGATCTCGCTCTGGGTGTGTCTCCTACATAGCTGTGTCTCAGAGCCTCCAAGGTTGCACGGGACTGTGAGACATAAAGTCCATGAGGCCTGCTAAATCGGCCCAGGGCAGGCAGCAGAGACCCTGAGCAATGCACTCCATGCAAATGGGGCAGAGGACTGCCCAGATGCTCTCAGGCCACAAAAGCATTAATGCTCTTTCTTTTGAATCTGTAATTCGAATCATCTTGCCCTAATAGGATGAAAATGTTTTTCTTTTGGAGGGAACATAAATTTTCCCCAAGATTTTCCTAGCTTAGTTGCTTTGTTTCCTTGCAGCAATAGGTCACTAGAGTTGCTATTCCCAGTCACCTGACTGAGAAGAGAGAGTTCCCAGTTTCTTCATTCCCTGACTTTCAGGTCATCTGCAGGTATGGCAAAGATGGTGAATCTTTGGAGAGTGAGTCTGCCTCATACTTTTTTTTTTCTCATTAATAGATCATATGCAGAGTCCAGACTGCTAGATGTGACTTGGAAAAAATAATGTACGGGCATTTTTTTTGTCCAGATTCCCACTGTTATGACTTATGTCTTCCAAAAATGATGTATGAAAGTCTTGGCTTACAGTACCTGCCATTATGACTGAATTTAGAAACAGTTTTTGTAGAGGTAATCGAGGTAAGATAAGATCGTTAGAGTGGAGCCTAGTCCAATATGACTGGTGTCCATAGAGCTGGGGGAATTCGAAGAAGGGGACAGAACACCATGTGAAGATGGAGGATAGTGTTGGAGTGGTGCATTTATAAGCCAAGTTACTCCTGGAGGCTACCAGATTCTGGAAGAGTCAAGAAAGGATCCACCCATAGAGGTTTTAGGGAGAGAGTGGCTCTGCTATACCTTGATTTTGGACTTCTGTTATTTTAAACCACCTATTCTGTGTATATCTGTATCTGAATCATTCTAAATTTATTCATTGTCTTTGTAGAGATTTTATCTTGTATCTTTATTTATAGATGGAACTTGTATTAGTAAACCCTATGTCACTATTTGTAACTTATTTATATTCAAATAACGAAGGTTAGTATTACATGTTAATAGTAATTAAAGTACTAAATCAGTTATAATTATGTTATTTATAATGCTTAATTTTTTCGTTTTTGGGTGCTCGGAATCAAACTCAGGGCCTTGCGCTTGCTAGGCAAGCACTCTGCCACTGAACTAAATCTCCAATCCCCCCCTTTTTTTGCTTTTTGTGACAAGGTCTTGCTGTATAGTTCAGGCTGTCCTCAGACTTGTGGCAATCCTCCTGCCTAAGCCTCCCAAGAGCTGTGATTAGAGGCATGTACTACTATGCCTAACCATATAATGGTTAATTATTAATGTTATGATTAATTATTAATTGAAATTAATTGGCTAAATATTGATATTAACTAAATAGTAAGGATAGGTACTGTATGTATTAGTTACTTTTCTATAGTCAATGGTTTGCAAGACAGTAGATTTAATACACGACAAATACAAGTTATAACATTCACACACAAACCAAATGCAGGAAGAGTGCAGAACATCTGTATTTCCTAGAGACCTGAAAGATCCAATCAAGGACTGGGAGCCCAGGGCAATGTCTCCTGTGAGTCCACGTCTACGCTAAAAGGCTGAAGAAATCTATACCGGAACCAGGATATGATACTCACAGCAGAGAAGAAAATCAGAGCTCCCTAAAATGAACCGTAGCCATCCTCAATGACAGCAAGGCCCGGAGCTCTTTCTGGGACAAGAACAGACAAGTTCACTTCATGGAAACCAGCTGCAACAGAGTGTCTCCTGGGAAACAGCCGCCGTCTCTATCTTCGGCTCCTGTTCTCCTTCATTTTGTGTGAGCAACAGTCCTCAGGTGGATCCTCCACACCCAGAAGCACGATAACTCAGTCCAGCCAGCCGTTCCTACTCAAGCTGACCACAGTCCACCACAATCCACCCCTGGTCAACTTAATAACTAGACACATTTCTTTAAACCATAGTCTCCAGTGGCAGATTTGTAAAGAGTTTCCATATCTTGATCTATTCAGATTTACATTAACATTACAATTCTTACTGCACTCATTCCCACACCACAACAAATATGCAAAGGAGTCTCAAAACTGATTACAAACAAGCATCCAAAATCTACAAATATACCTACAAATATACGACAACTCCATTCTGTCCGTCTTGCTTATTCTACTCTTAAAGATAATTTGTTTACAGAGTACTGTATACCAATATAGTGTATCCATATTTAAAGATATGGCTTCAAATTTTAAAACTCTTCTGGTTTCCATTAACTTTTTTTCAATTTTTTGATGCTGGGGATCGAACTCAGGGCCTTGAGCTTGCGAGGCAAGCACTCTAACCACTGAGCTAATTCCCCAGCCCCAGTTTCATTAACTTTAACAACAGGACACGGCAACAATAAGAGATATCCCAAAGGATCTCTTGCACCCCAAATATACTCTTCCTTCATTTGGCTTGTGTGGGAATGTTGTAACTTGTAATTGTCCTGTCTTAAATCTACTCTCTCGCAAACCACTGACTCTAGGAAAGTACTAGGCCACTGTATTAATAGTTATAAAATACAATAGGAACTATGAATAAAATATTTTCTTAAAATTCTTAAATTTATACTGCAGCACTCAAAATATATTCCATTTTAAAATGATACTTGGATATTGAAGGAAAAGTCTGCCATTTACCCATCCCTAACTCTTATCCTTTTCCTCTCCCAAGCCAGGGACAGTGCCTGGTACACAAGAGATAATCAATAGATAGTTATAGTTAATTAATAAAGTTTGATTAAAAATTTCACCACCACCTTTGAGATTGAGGGTGATAGAGAATATCTCCCATCCGTTCTTCCTCTTCTTCCTCCTTCACTCTTTAACCCTTCTTCATATTACTGTCATCTCTTTATTCCCTTTCCAACCTGTTTTCAAGAATGAGTGGCTCTTGTTAACAAAAAAGGGGTGAGGAGCAGAAAGAAGGAAAGTACCCTGCTTCCCAGGCCACATACAACAGGAATGGTGCGGATCCAGAGCGGAGGATAATAGACGCCGAAGAACAGGAGTCAGGTAGGACAGACGTGGTTTATTTGGTCATACATATTAAGGAAAGTCATTGTCTCCTTGGTGAGGAAAAATTGGGGTTTCACAGTACAGTATTCCCAAAGCTAAGAGTAAACTGTAAACATAACATTTTAGGGGAGCTCTGATTTCACTGTTAGTATCATGTTAGTATCATGCCAGGGCAGCATGGCGCAGTGATGTCCAGTAACCCCAGGGACACTTCCGAATCTGGGGCCAGATCCTCAGACAGTTCCTCTTTCCTCTCTTCTCATGGCCCTGTAGAGAACCATTTGTTTGGGCATTATCAGAATAAGGGCTTTTGATATGGGAATTTACCCTCCATGAGGCCTTGTGAGCATTCAGAGATATCCTGTGACTCCGTCTTGGGACACTGAAGGGGACCTGGCAAGGCCAATGATACACCTTGGAAAATGAGCTGCTCTTGCCTGGTGCTGCTCAGATGTCGTCAGGTAAACTTGCTTTGCTGTCACTTTTGATTTCCCCTTGAAAAGAGGAACATGAATGCGCATTAGGCAAGATTACATTAAATATTTATGCAATAAAAGGCAGAAATAAAAACTGATCATCCTAGCAAAAAGAAGTAGAAATCTAGTCAACAAAACTTCAAGAGGAACGACCCAGGAAGGTATCTTGCTCAGTACATGACTGAGTTGGAGTTGGGCCTGTCTGCCTGCCTCCAAAGCCCAGGTTCTTGGCCCCTGTGCGTCTTCCCTCTGTTTAAAGATGGTTCCAGGAATGTCCAGAAAAGTGCAGGTGACACTCCAGGCGGAGCACCTGTGACTGAACATGTACAGAAGCAGATGGCTTCTGTATCATCTCTTCTTTGGTTTTTCCCTTGTGATGAGTTAAAAAATGTTTCCTTGTAATTTGCATAGGTAGGTGGTGTTTTCTTCTCCTCTCGCACAGAACAAATTTATTCTAAAAGCTTGAAGTCTGTGTTCACAGCCCCTGAGTCCCATGTCCTGGAGCTATTCCTTAGGTAATGTGATTTGAGCTCTTTCTCCTTCCTGGTCACTTCCTGGGAGGAGAAATGAGAAACAGAAGGGAATAAACGCTGTTGTTCACAGGCGTTTATAGCTGTACACAGGAAAGAACAACCAAACCCATCATAAGCCTGTGTTCCTGATCAATTACTCATAGAAAATCAGCTCAGAAGAGGCCTAGTCATTTTGGCAAACATCTCAGAATGGCATTCCGAGCCCACCCAAAGACAATGTCAGAAGGAGTAGAGCCAAGGGATGGTGTTTCTGGTGAATCTAAAGGCTCAGTAATACTGTTTACTTGACAATACAATCACTCGTTCATGTGTTCATGGAGCCAACAATCATTTATTGGGTACCAAGTACTAGGAATGGGAGAGTGAACAACTCAGATGTTCTCGACTATTCTCATATAGTCCACTGATAATTGTCATATTCAGTTATTTACCAGACGGATTTCACCTTGATGCCAAGACCGTAGGATGTAGAGACTGTCTTTTTAGGCAATACCCAGATGGTGTCTTCTAACTTCTGATGTTTTCAAGTGTTGACATCCTCGAGACAATTATCTATGTCTATACAGCTTTGAGCTTCCTCAATCTATGTCTTCTATCCCATCACCTTCTTTAGGGTAAGGCTTTTATTGATAATCTCTTAATTCCCTAAACTCCTCTGCTTCTGAAATGCCCCCTTCTGTCTCTTCGGGTCTCCTGGCTGAGCATCCTCCAAGATTCTGAGTCCCCTCTTCCAATCTCTGAGCAGCTTCCCATATGTTGACCTTTCTAACACTGTCCCTTCCCCCAGGCCTTCTTCATCAAGGGCTTTATTCCCAGGATGGCATCCTGAGAAAATCTCACAACCAGAAACATTGATGCTGCTTACAAAAGCAGGTTTTCAACCCAGCGCTGAAAACTAGATACTTTTACTTGGCCTTACTGAGAACTCTTTTTCCTCTGAGTGTCTGTTTCAGTCAGAACTTGCTACATTTCAGAAGCTTCCAGCCCAATACAGCCTCCTGGGCTAATGTTAAGCACCTTACCTCCCACTTAAACCCCCACCCTAACACCGTGACTGTCAGCTACTGGCTCATACTTCCTGTCCAAGTCCTCCTTCACCTCTGCACACTGGCACAGCGGTCTCCTGCTGGGCATCCTTGACTCGCTAATGGTCTCCCCACATTCCAATTCCTCCTCCAGCTGCAGTCAGAAACCTGCTCCCAAATGCCCAACACCCTTCAGTGGTTCCTTGTGGCTTATGGGATCGTGTTCTCTCTAACAGAAGGAGCTTCCTTTTTTTCATGTTCTTGACTCTTAACAAAATATTTTGTAGGAGGAAATTTTTTGTGTTTTTTTCCCTCTCTCCTTTTCTTTCACTCAGTTTTCCACATGAGATGAGGAATACATTCCCAAATCATGAGGCCTGCGCTTGCCAGTGATATCTGTGTAAAGTCAGTTGCGCCTATTGGGCTTCTAAAGGATGGAGGAAAATGCATAAGATCCTGGATCTCGGTTGCAATCTAATCTTGCTCCCTCAATGGCAAAGCTGCTACTTTGAGCTTTTTCTAAATTCTCTATTAGTGCAATGCAGCAGAATCTAGAGGGAAGGATGTAAGTGATCAGCATTTACAAACTCATTCATAATAGACCCTCCATAATGCCACTAACCAATAACTCATGACCCTTGGCCACCGAGCAGAACGTGAAACAGACATTTCAAACTACTGGTCATTCCTTAGGTGGGAGATGCTGCTTTTGTTTCTGCACATAAATAGCAGAGATCTCTTCCATCCAGATCCTCTGCTCTGCTCACCCTTCACCCTGCTCAAGTGCAGCCATCTTTGTGACGTCCTCCCTATTTAGCCCCAAGTAGAGGTGGCCATTTGCTCTGTTATGTCTGCAGAGTTTCTTATACTTTCCCTTCTGAAAATTGTCTTTCTTGTAGCAAAGCAGTTTTCACAATGCTATTGCCTTATTAGACCATTTCCTCTTTCTCTCTCTCTCTCTCCCTCTGTGTGTGTGTGTGTGTGTGTGTGTGTGTGTGGTGTGTGTGGTACTGGAGATTGAACCCTTCACACTGAGCTACATTACCAGCACTCTTATTTTTGATTTTCAATTTTTTTTGTACTTTGAGACAGGGTCCAGCTAAGTTTCCCAAGATGGGCTCCAACTTTTGATCCTCTTGGTTCAGCTTCTC
The DNA here is from genome assembly GCA_004026905.1 of Hystrix cristata. Lineage (NCBI taxonomy): Eukaryota > Metazoa > Chordata > Mammalia > Rodentia > Hystricidae > Hystrix > Hystrix cristata. The sequence continues at coordinate 22,609 of PVJO010019579.1, forward strand.
AGAGAGTAGATTACAGTCTTTCATCCCTCCATGCACTTTCTCCATTGATCATGTTGTCTGCCATTTACAGCTGCTAAATACTCTTTTGAACATAATAATAAATAAGTGAAGAAATAGAATATTAAAAACTAGTACCTGCCATGGACCACGCTTTGTGCTAAGAGACTGAATATTACAAAGAAGCTAAGATGTCCCAGTTTAGAGGAAAAATTACCCTGCTTGAAACAGCAGGGGTTGTGGTAGCAAATGAAGTTGAGTGCTTGGCTCATCTAGAGTTGAATATCTCGGAAACACAACTTTACGTAATAATACAGCAGAAAGGCCTGGGAATAACTGAGAATCTTGCTGCTCAATCTCTGAGTGTCACTCTTAGACAGCCCACCCGAGTTCAGCAGTCAGGGCATCCATCATCACAGGGACCTACTGGCCCTCAGCTCCAAATGATGGGCTCACAGAAGGGCAAACACAAAGAAGAGCAGACCGATGATTGAACCCTTTTTTAGCTCTGGAGAATTTGCTTTGAAGGCAGTAAAGTGGCCATGCAGGCAGAGATGAGCACCTCATTCCTGGATTATGGCCTATAGAATGGGCCTCCAAGGCTCTCTCTATGACCCGTGACTTCCATTTTCTCCAAGCACTTCCTTCTGCAGTGAGGGAATCCAAGTTGGCCTGCTTCTCCCACAAGCCTTCCTTGGAGGCTGAGCACTGTCTAGTCTTCTAAGGAGAGACAGCCACTTGCCTCGCCCTGTGGGAGCTGTTTCCCTTGTTACATAGTGAAGGGGTGAAGCAGATATGGATGGAGCTCGGCTCATAGCAGAACCAAAGCAGAACGGCTTGTTTACTTGTGTTTTGCTTTCAGCATCTTTCTGGCGGTTCCAGCTACCGCCCTTCCTCTAGATTCTAAACATGCTGAATTCAGCAAGTCCAACTCTATAAGTTCTGTCTCTCGGGTCCGTTGGTTACTGGCCGTCTGATAACACTTCCAGTGCACACAGGGACTGGCCTGTCTTCCTCCTCTTAGCCCACTTGTAGCCGAAGCTGAACCCTGCTGCTCAGGCCCTACTTCTGGCTTACGTTTCAGCTTTTCACCTTCGGCTGTCCAAAGCATGGCTCTGCTACTCACCTTGATCCTTGGTGAGTATCTCTGCTCCTGTTGATTTCGATTTCAAGGTTTTCTGGAAACTTTAGAAAAGTCTTTTCCCTATCCATATTCAGATATCTCTCAAGGATGACTTTCTTCCTCATTTCTACACCTGGCAACTCTTCTAAACCCTAAAAATCCCCTTTATTTAATCCAATTTACAATATCCTCTGATTGCCAACTGTTTTCTATTTTACTGTATTTGGACCAACAGATTTATGGAAGCTTATCACACTCCCCTTTGACATGATTTCCCCTACATGTATATCAAAAAGAAGACAAGTGAGTCAGGTGTATAGTGGATGCCTGTAATCCCAGCACTCTGGGAGGCTGAGGCAGGAGGATTGCAAGTTTGAACTCAGCCTGGGCAGCTAAGTGATTTAGTGAGATTTTGTCTCAAAATAAAAAGATTTAAAAAAAAAGGCCTGGGGAATATAGCTCAGTGTGAAGGTCCTGGGTTTAATCCCCAGTACTTAAAAAAAAGACAAATGGATACTGGGCAGCAGCAGGTAGAGCAAGGCAAGAAAGTAGAGCTGCCAAAATACCGTCTTTCATTGCTCATTTTGTCTGGTTTCCTCCGAAAAGTGAGACATATAATGTTTCTCTAATTTTCCTCAGTTTCTTCTTGCCTAGGTTAGTCTAGAAATTAACTTAGATAACATGGAGATTTTGGAGCCAAAGAGACCTGTGCTTTAGTCCTGGTTCTTTGGTTTCTTAGCTGTCTGAATTTGTAGGTTACTGTACTCTGAAATCTTGCTTTCTAATTTATAAAGTGAAAATAAGGTTGTACTCTTGAGAGGTTTGTTAGGAACGTTTTCATAAGAGAACTGATACAGGGCATCTAACAAAGTCTGCTAACCCTCCACCCTACTCAATCACATCCAGTTTTATTGTCTTGATGATCTAGAGTGGTGCTGGCAAACCTGGGGCACCCGTGCTGCAGGGGGCTGTTTGTATCATTGAGAGCCCCAAAAGGTTGGCCATCATTGGTCTAGGGCCTTACCAGAGCCCACGTGGGTCTTTCAATTTAGCACTTATCTTCCCACTGTAGGGTGCTGGGTCTATCTTAAACACCCCTATATCCCCAACAGCACCCGACAACTAGCACTGCCCCTCATGGATGTACAATTAAAGTCTCCCAAGTGCCTTCGAAGTCCCGGCTCCCTCATGAAGTCTTCCTGGTCTGTGCCCCCTGCAGCTATCCACCCTGCGAATTGCTTCCAGTCACTGGCTGTCTCTCTTTTGCAGCAGTGTACTGGGCTCGGCACAGTCATGTTCTGTCTCATGTGCACAGGTGTTGTGTGGGAGGTTGTGCAATGATTCACATGTGGATGATAGAGCCTTCAGCTTCGGACAGCTGCAGACCAGGCCTCACTGAGTCTGAGGGTGCTCACATCCTGAAGATTAAGGTCTCAGGGTTAATGAGAGGTTATCTGCAAACCAAGAAAAGGAAATATTCTAGGATTAGCCATTGAAATATTTGGATCTACCTGACAAGCTCTGGAGCAGTGGTCTGGGGATACTTGCTGTTTCACAAGAACCCTGTAAGATAGGGATGGTGGGTGAATTATGTTGTTGAAAACACCCAGGTCTCAAGGGCTACTGACCATGGCAGGGCTCAGGACACTCTAGCATCAGGAGAGGGTCTAGAGAACAGAGGAGTTCCACTGTACAAAGGTACCGTAGAAACAAACAAACAGAAAAACAATGTTCCCAGGGTGTGCTTTGTGCTTAAATCTGAGGATCTGGCACTAAATATACTAGCCCTGACCTGTTGTGACCTGTTCTTCTAAATCAGGTGTCAGCAAATTATGTTCTACAAGCTGAGAATAACTTTTATAGTTTTTAATTTGGGGGAGAAAATAAGAAGAAAAATAATATTAAATGACACATGAAAATGAGATTGAATACAATTTAAATTTGTGTGCGTAAATAAAGGTTTATTGGAACATGGCCATGCCCCTTTGTCCATAAATACACGGCTGATCATGTTACCAGGGTAGAGCTGAGTAGCTGCAACAGAGACCATGAAGACCACAAAGCCTGAAATATTTACTTTCTGGCTTTTTACAGAAAGAATTTGCTGGCCCTGATCTAAATGCAGTGCCGGTGAACACAGGCGAACTTGCCGCTGTCCTCCAGTCCCTGCACTCCCCACGGTACCCTTGGCGTCTCCACTGGTATCTTTCCAGCCGCTTCTAGCGCTTTTTTTTTCAAGCCAACAAACTGAGTCATCACCCTTCTACTTCAGGCAATTACAACCAATCAGTCTCACTGCATAGAAAACCACACCTGTGCCTGGGGTTGAGCCACAGCCCCGTAAAGGGAACAGGCTGGACCAGCTAGCTGTGGTAGAATTGGTCTCTGAGGCTCGTGGGCCGTGTCCTTTCAGGCCAGTCATCCCAGGAGAAGGTCACAGCGGATTTCGTATCTACCACTCTAATGCGCTCAAAAAAGTTGGCAAATGCCTTCTAGAGAGTTGGCTTCTTTGCATAAAGCCTTGGAAATTTGTTCCATGATCTCACTCACTTCCTTTTTTCTTCCCTAGTCATTTGCCCTGGACCTGGCCTCTTAGGTAAGATTTGGAGTTGGCGGGATGGGAGTGGGGGTGTCAAGAGAGGGCCTTTCAGTTTAGGAGAGGGGAAATTTTGACGCTTCCCAGGCCATGGAGAGCTCAGAGTGGGGCCTTGAAATTTCCTCCTTCTCCTCTGACCGCCCCTTTCTAGTCTCCCAACTCTTCACATCCTCTATCACTATGGAGGCATCTGAGATCGACTGAGTAGTACATCACTGCACACCCGCTGAGCTCCTCCCAGGTCTCCATCTGATAGCCTGTCTCTTTGCAGAGTCTCCACCCAGAGTCCGACTGGTGGGAGGGCCCCATCACTGTGAAGGGCGAGTGGAGGTGGAGCGGAACGGCCAGTGGGGCACCGTGTGTGATGATGGTTGGGGCCTGCAGGATGTGGCTGTGGTGTGCCGAGAGCTGGGCTGTGGAGCGGCCAACAAATCCCCTAGCGGTACGGTGTATGGGCCTTTGGCAGACAAAGAGCAGCTTGTCCTCATCCAAAATGTTAATTGCAATGGGATGGAAGACACACTGGCTCAGTGTGAACACGATGAAGACGTTTTTAACTGTCCACACGAGGAGGATGCCGGGGCATCATGTGAGAGTAAGTATGGTGGGGCTCAAGGGCCATCTGCCAGCTGCCTGTACCCTAGGTAGCCACCTTTCATGGTCTTCACTCCCTGTCATGGGCTTCACTCAATGGTTAGTTGGCTCTTCATTCCTCACATCTCATACTTTTCTAAATTGTGAGATAATAACGTTCTCACCTAGAATTACTACTTCTACTAATGTTTTTCTTTTAGTTTCAATCTATATAAAAACATGTTTCTCTTATTTACATACATTAAAAAAAATACACAGATCCAGCAACTACCAAACATTTGTTGAATGATGTAGCCCGTGTCTGGGGTGGAGTTAGAGGAAAGAAGTGAATTCACAGGGATAATGTATGCTTTTTGGGTGGTTTCAGTTCTTAGAGTCTGCCATCTTGTCCAGTAGACAGGAAAGCAGCACGATCTCGTGGTTCATTAGGTAGGCGGTAGATAGATATGTGCATATATAGGTCTGTATTCCTTTAACTCCCTACATATATTACCTGTACAAATGTAATAACAATTTTGCCGTCTGTGTCTTTTTTTCTCTTTCACTAGACTGTGATTTTACCGGGGGAGGTGCACAGGTTATGTCACTCCGCAGAATTTATGAAAGAAACAATTACTTTTGCCCTGATGCTGAAAGGCTGAGGATTGTGATACTTGGTTAATGCCAACATCAAACCAAAAGGTTTTGGATCATTTATGTTTACATGTATAGATAGATAGATTTATGTGTACATGTGGTAGATTGTACTGCCTCTAATTCTCTCTCATGAAGAACTGGGGAACAGTGAGATGAATGTGAAAATAATTAGACAAATTAAAATACTATGATAATGATTCAGCCTGACAGTGAGAAACATTCACTTCACTATTTGCTCATCAGTTCCCTCAATCAGCATCTACTGGGCAGTGCTCAGCTCTTGGATACACTGTACTGGACACAAAGAACTGAGCCGTGTGCCCTCCAGGACCTCTTTGTCTGAGATGATCATGTTCTTGCCAGGAACAGACACTCTGGCTTTCTTTTTCCACAGGGCCAGAAAGCTCGTCCTCTGCATACACAGAGAGCTCTTTCTCCACAGTCCCAGGGATCCCTTTCTTCCAAGTCCCAGACTCTGCACGGCTGGTCGGTGGCCCCAGGCGCTGTGCAGGACGAGTGGAGGTGGAACACAAGGGCCAGTGGAGCACTGTGTGCAAAACAGGCTGGAGCCTGCAGGCTGCGAAGGTGTTGTGTCGGCAGCTGAGATGCGGGAGGGCTCTGGTGGCCCAAAGGCAATGCAGCAAGGCCACTCAGGGTCAAGGATCCATCTGGATGAGCAAGATGATATGCTCAGGACAAGAAGAAGCCCTTCAGTACTGCTATTCTGGGCCTCTGAAGAACAGCTGTACCCATTATGACGACACATGGGTGGAATGTGAAGGTAAGGGAAGGTGATGCTTGCTTATCCAGAGTTTAGGCTCATTTATGGAAGCGATTATTAAATGGAATCGCATTCAAGGAATACATGCAGACAACTGCTCATGGGCCAAAGGACCAACCAGCCAAACTTATTTAACCAGTGGCCATTCAGCTGTCTTGTTTTTAAAACGGGTATAATAATAACTTTCTTTGTATATGAATGCATTTAAACAATATTAGGCACTACATAAAATTAAATGCTATTATATCAAATTCTGTAGAGACAGGTCACATAACTCCTTATATCTATTGAGTTCTTCAGTTTTTAAGAACTGCTAGAAAATCATTCATAAAAAGAGATAAAAAAGAATTAAGATGTGTTATATACATGTACCAACGCCCCATGATGAGTGTAATCATTGTGTACTGCTAACATGTACTAATAAAAAAGATTTATAAAATAGATGCGAATGTAAAAAGATCCTGGGAAACAAACCTGGGCCACAGAAGTTGGAACCCGGTAGAGACTTAGAGGTGGAGCTCTAATGACAGAAACACAGTGGAGAGTTTCAGACATGCTGATGGGATTTGGGTGAGGACATAGACGGCCTTATTTTTCCTCCTTTCCCTTTCCAACCTCCAACTTTCTTCTCCACCCTACAGAAGCCTTTGACCTGCGGCTGGTAGGAGGAGACAGCGCTTGCGCTGGGCGGCTGGAGGTGCTGCACAAGAGTGAATGGGGCACGGTCTGTGATGACAATTGGGGAGAAAGGGAAGAGCAAGTGGCGTGCAGGCAGCTGGGCTGCGGGAAGCCCCTGTCTTCCTCCTCCAAAGCCCAGAGAAGATACGGTCCTGGGGTTGGGCGCATCTGGCTGGATGATGTTCATTGCTCAGGGAAGGAGCAGTCTCTCGACCAGTGCAAGCACAGGTTTTGGGGGTACCATGACTGTGTCCACATGGAAGATGTGGCTGTGACCTGCTCAGGTAAGTCCTGTAAGTGGAGCTCGCACAGCTGGCATGGGAGGCGGTGGAGGAAGAGAGGTGGTGAGAGGGGTTCTGGGGAGAAGTGTAGCTCTAGCAGTGTCAGAGCCTCTGGTGGCCATTCTTTGCTTCGTGTGTACTTCAGGTACAGGACTGAGACATTCTAGTAGGGTTTTTTTTTTTTTTCCTGGAGGAGTTCATAGGGCTATAATAAACAGCATACAGTTAATGAGTAAAAGAATAAAAGGAGCTTTGATCATTATTTGATAAATATCTTTATATTAAACAAAAAAAGAGCATGAATCAGAGAAAACGAGCCTTCAAATCATAAACCAGAACTGTAATGATCAGTCCTTATTTTCAATCTAGGGTTAGTTTTCTTAGATGACCCAATCCTCAAACCCTTAGTGTGTCACTCCCTAGATTTTATTTTCAGTGCGTGTGAGGCTGTGGTAGGGAGATCTTTGAGAATGTCCACGCGAGTCTTATCAAAGAGAACTGGATATCAACCCTGAACCATAGACCTCTTCAAGGAAATCGAGAAAGAAGCTCTGTCCCAAAGTGGGCCAGGAGATCCAAGGGTGGCTTCTAGATGGCCACCTTGGGGGACCCACGGGTTTGATGCTCAGTTGCAGAATTGGAGGGGGAGCTGTTTGTGCAGGGCTCTTTGGTTAAATAACCAACAGATAAACACCTAACTGATAAATAACTAATTGGTAAACTGATATTTAACCCAAAAATATGGGAGTTAATGTCTAGAAAAGGATAAATTTAGTGACAAAAGACCAGGTTTTGAATCCTGTTGCTGCTTCTTTGAAGCTGCACAATCCTAGATAATACTTAATCACTCCGAACCCAACATTTCATCTCCAAAATAGGAATACATTTGTGCCATTTACCTTAAAGACTTCTGGGAGCGTCTGAGGATAGGACACGAGTTCTGCATCTGTGGATTCAACCAATCACTGATTGAAAATAAGTATTTGGAAAAAAAATCACATTTGTACTAAATGTACAGACCTTTTTCTTGTCATTTTTTCTCTTAGAAATACAGTAAAACAACTATTTGCCTAGCATTACCTTGTATTAGGGTATACAGGAGGATGTGTTTATTTTAAGCAAATACAGTGTTCCCTTGTATAGGAGACTTGGACATCTATGCAGTTTTTGGTGTCCTCTGGAGTCCTGGTACCGATTTTGTGTGGATACAGAGGAACAACTGTACTGTTTGTGAATCACACAGAAACTGGTTGATAAGTTACTGGCATGGCGAACAGGATTTTGATCTGGCTCACATCCTTGTAGGATATGTATATCTCCTTAGCTTATTCCTATTCTGGACACCAATCTGCTCCCTTAGTCAATTCAGCTTGAATGGAATAATTCCTCTCGACTTTACTTCAATCCTTAATTCATTTTTCTCTTCTTTTTACAGAACAGCATCCTGACCATCTTGACGTTTGACCCGGCCTCTGTTGGCCCTCTGTGTCCCCTGGTTGTTCATCTGAGCCCTAAATCATCCTAATGGTCACAATGGGCCCCAGACTCCCACCACCACTCCCTCAGCCTCTCAGGAATTTGAACTTTGTGCTTAGACCTTGATCTCAGGGACAAGAGCCACCTCATTGTTGCCTGGAAATATGAGCTGTTGAATTCTCTAGTTGGAGAAAATGAGCTTTCCAGTGTCCTTTGCTCACTGCTGACACCTCGGCATTGTTTCTGGCCTCTGCTGCCTCTTTCCTCTTGCCTGCTATCCTCAGGCATGCTTCTTGGACCAAATACACAGGCCATTATTAAGGCAAAAGCTATGTCTGTAAACAACATCAAAGGAAGAAAACCCCAAAAAGAACATTTTAAAGGAAATATAGGTAGACAGTTATTTTTTTGGAATTTGAGAAAACAGAGTTTTTTGAACTCTTATTATCAAGCTTTAGCTGATCACAGCAAATAATAAGACTTCACTACTTTGCTATTTCTTGAGGAAGATAGACCACTGTTTCAGCATCCAAGCAATGTTATTCAATTTCAGACCTTCGTGTGACACTTAGAAAAAGATGGTTGTAGTAAAATATCTTTGCTATCCCCTTCTTGTGCCACTTGACAACATTGTTGGCATTTAACAAAAGGAATCCCACAAATGCATTTTACTTTATTTAAAGAAAAATGTCTTTGTTAATGAGATAAAGGTCAGGAGAGGGGGAGAAAGAGGTTGGGGAGAGATACTGTTGTGCCTCATGCCACTCAGCAAGTATCATTTTCATTTTATGAGCCTGTAAACTCAAGGCAAGACAGAATGATACTTAGAGAGTCGAAATTTAATTGTAAATCTCAGCAACTTTACATTCTGAAGTTAAGCTGATATTTATACTAGGCCTAGCTCGACGCTATCTAATAAACTGGGCCTCACGATCTCAACAGTTGTCTATACGATGTGCTCTTTTTGCTCACTGGGAAGCAAGTTTGTCAGCTCCTTGGTAAGGACATTTTGGACAAGATTAGGTAGAAAAGAACCTGTCAGCAAATGCAGCCATGTGTATAGTACAGCTCTCTTCTGGGTAGGGAATTTTCTTCTAATTTCCTGTTCCAATCTGTGGGCCCAAAGTTATTCTGCCACTCTTGTGTTTCTTTTTAAAAAATCATCTTGTTTTATTTTTGATGACCATGTATTAATTGTGCTTATTAATGGGGCTCAGTGTGATATTTCAACACATGCATCTAGTGAGCACTGATCAAATCCAACTTCTTTTTATCCACCCTGTCCCCCTCCATTCTTCCCCAACTCTAGTAATCGCTATTGTACATCCAAGTGTATAATTTGTTCAGCTTCTACATAAGAGAGTAAAGATGTGGTATTTATCTTTCTGTTTTGCATGTTTCACTTGACATAGTGCCTTCTAGTTACATCTGTTTTCCTACAGGATTTCATTCTTTATGGCTGAATAAAATTCCAGTGTCTATGTGTACTATATTGTCTTTATTCACTCATTTGTGAATGGTCACCTGGTTTGATTCCATATCTTAGGTGTTGTAGCAGCTCAGATGATTGCTAACATTTTTTTAGCAATAAAATCTTTTTATTAAGGCATGCACATTGCTTTTTTTAGACATAATGGCATTGGACACTTAATAAATCACAGTGCAGTATAAACATGACTTTTATATGTACTGGGAGATCAAGGAAATTCATGTGACTCTCTTTATTGTGATATTTGTTTTATTGCTGTGGTCTGAAACTGAGCCCTTAATATCGCTGAAGTGTGCCTATACCCTCTCCTCTAAGAGCCCATTTGGCCACGTGGGCTTTCTGTCTCTTCCAAGACACGCTAAATTTACTGACCTCTGTAAGTCCTCCAGAGAAGTAGGTTTTGGGGAGAGACACTGTCAGGAACTCCGTTGGAGCACGCTGAATCTGATACTGTACATATTAAACTTCCATGTAGAGATGTTCATTAAAAGTTTAGAGGAGAAAAAAATCTAGGGGAGAAGAAAATGTTTAGGGGAGAGCTCTAGCCCTGGAGATATATATGATATATATGAAAACCACTGCAGATGTATGATATTCAAAGCCACGAGACTGGGGTGCTTCTCTCAGAAGCAAATGATTGAGGTTGACTAAGAGAGGAGATCCAAGGACAGGGCCTCAGTTTCCACTGGAACAGAGATTCAGGTGCAAATATTTTATTGGGTGCTAAAACCAGGAAACACTTGTGAGGGACTCAGAAAGCGACTTGGAAGGGGAGAAAAATCCAATGAAGTAAGAATCAATGAGTTTATTTTTGCTATGGGTAACTGGGTTTCCTTCCCACTGGGAGTTTTCTGATGCATTGAGTACAAATTATTTCAAAATGACAATGCCACTGGCTTTTCTGGGTTTCCAGCTTCCAGACAGAAGGTCTGGGGCTTTCCAACCTCCATAATTATGTGAGCAATTTCATCATAATAAAATATATTTATACACACGTATTAAGGTCAATGGAAAAGAATAAGAATTCTTCCAGGTGGGACCACTAATGGCCTGGACCCTTCAGGAATGAAGATTTGGGTTATCTCACCAGGCAAAGAACCACAACCAGCTGTGGTACTTGTTGAGGCAAAGGGAACCCAAGATGCGTAATGAAAGAAAGTAGAGGTAAGTACCAAATATGGCCGTGAGACCGGTTGCAGAAAAGCTGCTCAATTGTTATGCATATTCCTTTTTATTTTGCCATGAAGTGTGTGCGTGTGTGTGTGCACACGTGTGTGCGTATGAGGGAGAAAAATAAAATACAGTATTTGACATGTATACAATACCTGTTTTCCTCCCTCTCTTATTTCCTTATTCTGTAACATAAAATATATTAGCTTATTTAAGTCAATATTTAAGTATCATTAATTTTATGTTGTAGTATTTAAATTAATGAGATACAAAAGAGAAGAGTGAACATGACTCACTGGCTTTACATCCCCTTCTGGGTTATAAGCAAGAGGGTTTTCAGTTGTGTGTAGGATAGTTTTGTCATCTTAGGTAATGAGGACCTCATTATTGTCCTCATTTAGAGAGTAAGTACGGTTTAAGGAGATGGGTTGCCAAGCTGATGAAGGATAGA
>PVJO010019580.1:0-33971 GCA_004026905.1 Hystrix cristata
TGCCTACAAAGACTCATCTTTTGCTTGCCCTGTCCACACTGTCACAGTATCATCTCATTTGAATATACACCCACTAATAGTACAGCCGAATCATTTGAATATAATTTGAAAACACATAGGAAAAAATTGCAAAGGACTGAAACATTTTAAATTCCAGATAGGTTAAAAAAAAATGAAACTCATTGGTCATCTTTAGAGGATGCTGGAGAACCAAACTCTTATTTTAAAACCATAGAATAAGGGGTGTAACTCAGTGGTAGAGCACTTGCCTAGTATGTGTGAGGTCCTGGGTTCCATCTCCAGCATGGAGGAAAAACGAAAACAAAGCTAACCAACCAATTAAATGAAAAAACAAGTAAATATAAGGAAAGAATGAAGTATTCAGCATATATTTTAATTTGTAAAGTGTACTTCAGTATAACCAAATAATTGATGAGGGGAAGATTCTCGTCATATAAATAATCAGCTATTGTATGAGAATAAAAACAATTTGGGTATCACTCTTTTCCACTTCTAATGAATATATCTAGGCAATGATCATCAATGACTGTCCACATTCCAGAAAGAGAGGCATCCAACCATTAGGGAAGTGTTCTTCCCCAGAGTTTTGAATCAATGCCCTGTGCATTTGCTTCTGTGGCTACTGAGTGCCTGAGATGTGGCAAGTCTGAGTTAAGTTGTGCTTAAGTATAAGATACACACAGAACCGTGATGGTTCAGTCAGAAAAAGAGGTTTTTTTTTTTAATAGCAAACATTTGAAATAATTTGTATATGTTTATTAAGCATTATTTTTCAAATAATATTAAACTTATTTCATCTGTTAAAAATTAATATAACCTCACTTGAGGTTATATTAATCCACTACTTCATAGAATTAGATTACATACTTAGTTTTCTTTCCATTTATTTCTAAAAACGATCTTGACTGCTACCAAATGCATGATTCGATTTGAAAAGTCGCTTTGAAATTTGAAGAATACACAATGATACCGAAAAATTCACACACTACCAATTACCTGTGTGTCAGATGACAAGGGTTCCTCCGCGTGAGGCTGCTGCGGGGATGGTGGTTCTGGCGCATTCTCGGACCCGGAGATACAGTGACATTGGTGTGTCCTTAACATGAATTCAGCCCAAATACTCCCCCTCGTGGCAGGACGTTGTAAGGGTATACTGTGAATAAAAAATTGGGAGACTCAGGTTCAAATTTTCTTGAGAGTCTGACCAAAATTTGTTTTCAAAATTTAATTCTGTTTTTAGGATGCCTTTATTCCTCTGAATTCTCATCCCCCTCCCCCTTTTCCCTCTTCTTGTTCCCTTGCATCCTTTGCCTATTGGGTGAGAGCCATCCCCTCGTCTTTTTGTATCTGTTATTTACCATTTTCTTTTGTTTGTATTTTACCTCTCTCAAGTGTGGGATAACATACGGTATTCAAGCTTGCTAATGACCCAAATTTAAAACAGCAACACGCACACTAGGTACTACAGTCAACTTCATGTAGTTGCAACTTAATACTGCAACTATGTAGTTGTTTACATCGCTTGCTGTCACAAGCAAAAAGCACAGTGTACCTTGATCTATAAATTTGTATAATGGCCTGTAAGTTTGTGTAACTTTGGATAAAGTTTAATAAAAATCTATAAATAAAAAAGTTTGGTTCTGCATAAAAATATCCCAATTATAGCACTTGCACATTATTTCTATTCTATAATAGTGATAGTAATAACTTGTGATTTGTTCCTTTGAAGAATATATTCACTGTACTCCCCAAAGCACTGCTACTCCTTATCTGCTCTGCAGTTCCAGATACATATATGTAAGTACTTAACAGATTCCCTGCAATGTAAAATAGGCACTTCAAAATGACCATGTTCAAAGTAGAATTCTTAATCTTCCCTCCAAAGCTTGTTCTTTCTGCATCCCTTCTCATATTTGTAAAAGTTTTCTTTAATGCCAAAAAGCTTACAGTGATCAAGGTAATTCTTCCATTTTGCTCTTTGCCATCTCTGATCCACCAGAAGATCTTGTCATCCTGAATTTATCCACAATCCTTCCATCTGACTCTCATCCCCTCTCATCTTGATGACTACAACAGCCTCTGTAAAAGTTTCCTTCCTTGTATTATTGAGGGCTAAGAAACCTTGCCCATAGTCTAACGAGAGAGTCTTCTAAAATGTAAATCAGGTTTTTGGGCTCCCTTGTTTTATTCATTTGCACGGATCAATATTGCGCACAGTCAGAACCCCAAATGCCTTCCAGGCCTGTGGGCCTTCCTGCCCTGGCACTCACTTGCAATTTCCAAAGCGTTGTTCTAGCCACACCAGCCTTCTGTGTTCTTGGAACATTCCAGGCTGATTCCCATATTGGAATGCGAGCTAAATATCTCTTCTTGTCTAGAATACTCTGCACCAGGAACTTTCTCACACTTTATTTTTTTTTACTTGTATACCAGATGAAATGACACCTACCCAGAGACACCAAGGAACCTACACTAGCCCCAGAGTCATTTTCAATGTCTATTTTCTGGACAGTACTTACTGCCTAAAGTTTTCTTATCTCCCCAATTATTTTTCCATTGTTTGCTTCTCTGCACTAGGATGTAAGTTCCTAAAGGCAAAGAACTCAACTGTTTTGATTGTCTTGGTCAATACAGAGGCACTCAAGTTGTATTTGTTGAAAAATGAATGGATATTTTATTACATTCGTTCTGCAGAGCAGGGTCACTTTCACTCCATTATGGCTCAGGCAGGTAGACTTATCTCAGATTTCTGGACTCAAGACTTTTCCACTATGCAAAGTGGACTTTCCCACTGCTTGCCTGGGGGAAAATGGTATGTCCAATAAAACTGTGTTCTCCATTAAGAATGTTAAACCCAATTTTCTATGAGCATGAATGATTACTAACAATTACCTTTTTTACAGTCCTAAGTATTGTTTGAATAACAACATGCTCTTGACTGAAGGCACTACCAAGTATGTGGAAAGAGTTTTCCATAATGACTCTTCATGATAGATTTTGCCAGAGCTCGTGAAGTTATTTAAAAGTTTGAAGGTTGATTTTTTTTTAATCCACCTTCTCTCCCACAATCAGGTATTACTATAACTTACTTTTTCTTTCTTTGAACAATACAGAGAGTGAGGATGACGGCAAGCACAACACATGAAGTAATGAGTATAACGACTACAGCTATCGGAATAGAAGAACCTGAAAAACACAAACCAGAAACACGTTCCTTGTGACTGTACTGTTTTCTTATACATCGTACTACCATATCATACTTGTAATTTACAATGCATTTTGCATTTATCAATGCTTCATTGATATCCAAATGTATAAGACAGTGTGCCATATTCCATTTTATGAGAAAATACACTAATACCTCTGTATTCAAAACGTCACATACTCTTCTAATATTAAGACACATACTATTTAATAGAATCTTATCATTCTCAGGAACAAGAATAAAGAATATAACCACAATAATATTCAGAAAATGGTTAAGCAAAGAATGATGTAGTCACTTGATGATTGTATTACTACAATGAAATTCACAAAAGGTCTATAACAACATCAGAAAATAAATTTATAATAAATATTTAAGACCATTGTGATAAGCACTTTATAAGGATTATTTACATTACCTGGGTGAATATAGTTATTAGTTATAGATGAAGAAATGGAGTCCCTATGATGTTAATAAAATCACCTAAAGATACACAGTGATAAGGTGACAAACTGGGAAATAAGTTTAATTCTAACTCCAGAGTCCACATTGTTATGAAAAAGTGCCAAAGTTTGAACAGCAATACTTTCAAAAATAGCTATTTTGACCAGTTTTCCTAAATCATATTACAAACGTCTCCTTTTTCTGTGCAGACTTCCAAATATGATTTATATTATTCGTATGACATAAATATAACATAAGGTCATCCTTGATTGTCAATGATTACCGCTAGGTATAATAGTAAAAAGAATATGTCGATTCCATGTTGGATCTCAAGAAAATTTACGCTTACATTAAATGTGTGAAATACTGTGTTTCGCAGTCTTAGTTCTTTCTATAGGAATTTTTTGTTTGTTTGTTTTGGTTTGTCCTTTTCCTAATTTCTCTGAATATAAATACACAATATCCTGCTCATAATAACTTTTCCCCCCTTTAAATTTACTGCTTTGAATTTTTCATTATCATTGAAGGAAAAGAGAAATCTTCACTCAAATGCTATTAGGAAAGAACTGCATGCCCCTTATTTTTGACTGCTAGGACATTATTTTGTCTCAGTTTCTAGGTTTTACTGATTTTCTTTTTCAGTGATATGCTCAGAATGACATAGCCATTCTAAATAGGTAGAGGAGAATGTATGTGAAGAATTTAATGCTAAAATATCACATCCCTGAAGTCAACAACAGCAAAATACAGGCAAAAAATGTCTATATGAGACTCCAACAGAATTAAGGATTAATTTCTCTAATACTTGTTAAAAAACTAAACAAGGAACAATCTTCCCCTGAATTGATATTTGTATCTTACACTTGATCTTAGCCAAAAGACCAAGAAATGATGATATTTGTACCTTAAAAAATGAAATTAACCATAATAATCTAGCAAAGAGATTGATGAGAGATACATGTGCTAGTCGATTAGCATATTCTAATTTCGTGTTGGGAAAATTTACCAGGAAAAGCGCTGACTAACTTCAATTTCTTTTTTTTTTTTTTTGGTGCTGGGGATCGAACTTAGGGCCTTGGGCTTGCCAAGCAAGCGCTCTACCACTGAGCTAAATCCCCAGCCCCTAACTTCAATTTCAACAGAGACATAACAAGTGCTGGCAAGGATGTGGAGAAAAAGGAACTTTCTTACATTGTTGGTGGGAATGTAAACTAGTACCACAACTATGGAAATCATAGTGGAGAGTCCTCAAAATTTGGCCCAACTTTCCCTTTCTAGGTATTTTCCCCAAACAGTTAAAATTATCATATCACAGGGATACACGTAACGTATACCCATGTTTATAGCAGCAAAATTTATAATAGCTAGACCTTGGAAAGAGCACATATGTCTATCAGCAGATGAATAGATAAGGAAAATGTGGTATTTATACACCAGGGAGTACTATTCTGCCACGAAGAAATATAATCTTGAGCATTCATAGGTAAATGAATACAACTTGAGAACATAATGTTAAGTGAAGTAAGTCAGACAGAAGTTCAAATACCACATTGTTTCTCTTATATGAGAAACTCAAAAGGTATATATACAAATAAAGAGCAAAATGGAAAATAGATAAATAGGAAGGAAGGATAAGTTGAAATAATTCCAAATTACCTAGTCTGTTGTTTCAAGAAATATTTTAGTATATGCTGATTTGTTACATTCACGCTACTAGTTACTCTAATTTCACTGAAAAGAAAGTTTTGTGCTATTATCTGTTGTTTCTTCTTTGTAGGAGAGAATCTTTTGTCTGTGTCTTGTACTTTGAGTAACTACTTTGAAGATAATAAAGCACAGGGTATTAACTATTGTTATTCTCTTATTATTTTGTTATGAAATTTTGTATTATTTTTTCACAAAATAAAAACCTGCAAAAAAGACATAACAAAAAATTTATGTCCAACTTTTCTTGAATCCATTAAAATTATAGTAATAAAAATAAAAGGTTCAAATGTAAAACAGTAGTGAAGAATGACTTTCAGTGACAAGAGATCGTGGGAAAAAAACTTATGAAAGACATAAAGGGGCCAGAGGAATGATCTATGAGGGGCAAGATGAAAGGCCCTGCAGCCTCCTGGATATATAAAGTGGACTCCACCTGTGGAGAGTCTTGAATAACCTGAATTGTCTACTTTAAAGTGATTAACAGTATGCAACTTTTATGTAAACTCTATGTCAATATTGTTTTTATCTCCCTCAAACCCGGCCTTAATTGTGTCCATGATTTTTCATGTACAGGATCCAGCACACAATAAAAAGTAACAATGTATAAAAAAGTAAAAATGATTTAAAACCATGAGAAAAATAAGAGCTCTGGGTACTAATATATCTAATTTAATAATTATTTTCATCTAATAAACCTTTAAAGTCTTACAAAAAGATGAGAAATGGAAAGCAGTCAAACTTGAAGAGACAAGAGTCAAAAATTTTCCAAAAGTAATGAAAGATAGTAATCTAGAATCAAGAAATCTAAGAAACCCAGAGTAAGATAAATAAAAAGAACACAATATTAAGGAACATAATAATAAAACTAGTTTAAAAAACAACCAAACAAATACAAGGAGAAAAACTTACAAGCATCCAGGACTGATGGTGGGAGAGGTAAATTTCTCTCAAAAGAGCAGCAACAAAACTAAGAAATGTCTTTTCAACAGAAGTTATGGAAGGGGAAAGCCAATAGAATTACTCTGTCACATTGATGAGGAAAAGAACCCTATCAAATTGGAATTAGGAATTTTTGAAAATATTCTTCAAAAATAAAGACATTCTTTTTTTTTTTAATGAAGATTATTTCATTTATCAATGAATGATTTCTATGAGAATGTAGCCATGAGGAGGAGGCCAGTGGCTGTGGATGTCTGGTCTCTGCGAGTAAAGGAGGCTGGGTCCAGGTGGGAGTGAGTGAGAAGTGGAGGTGGAGGCAGGGACTGGGCTGCTCCTGCTCCTGCTCCTCCAATGGCCTCAGGGTGCCATTGAGTGGCTTGGCTTTGCTTAGGATCATTAAGTTTGCCACTGCTCTTGTGCTGACAGGAAAGAGCCCTGGAGAGGAGACCAGAGAGAAGACAACCAATGGAGGGACCAAGCTGCTGGGGGCCAGCAGAGGAGGAGCTGCAGACCTAGAGGCAGATTCACCTGCAGGGAGACGAGGCAGAGGTCCCAGAGACAGGCAAGGTGGAGGGCTGGACACCCACAGCATTGAGGGCAGAAGACAGGAATCATCAAAACAGGAAACAGAGGGATCTGGGGGCGGGACAGGGAAGACCTCACAGAAGGGACTGTGTGGTGGACCTAATGTGGTCAACTTGAGCCAGAACACCCAGCCAGACTGAGTTGGCATGATGGTGGGCATACAAGATCCACCTGAGGGTTGTTGCTGATGCAACATAAGGCAGAGTGGGAGCTGTAGCTAGTTGGCGGGCTGTTTCCCAGGAGAAGCTCCGCTGCAGCTGGTTCTCCTGAAAGGAACTCAGCTGTTCTCATCAAGGAAGGAGCTCGGGACCTTGCTGTCATCGAGGATGGCTGCTGTTGCTTCGGAGGAGCTCTGGTTGTCATCTCTGCTGCGAGCATCATATCCTGGTTCCAGTGAGGATTTCTTCAGCCATCATTTGCAGACACGGACGTACATGGAACAGTGCTGTGGGCTCCCGGCCCTTGATTGGATCTTTCGGGTCTCCAGTGCCTAGATGGACATTCAGCACTTCCTGCATTTGGCTTGTGGGTGAATATTGTAACTTATAAATGTCCTCTCTACTAAATCTGCTCTCTTACAACCATTGATTCTGAAAACCGAACTAAGACAGGCTGCCAGGGGAGTGGGCCAGCACAGGCCACAGAGGGACCAGAGCAGCCAGCAGCCCAGGGCTTCAGTACCTGGACCCAGTTTGAGGTCTTTACAGAAAACAAACTCTCCTGGAAGAGTGAGGGGAAGGTACATCAGTGAGAGGTCGGATGTCCTTCATGATGTCATGACGTCCCTGTTGTCAACAGCATTTAGACAGTGCTTCCTAATCTGAAGACGCTGCTAACTGCTACGACGAATAAAAAATTAGTTAAGTGTCAAACCTTGTGTTATGGAAGTAGACTCTGGTATTTTGATCTATTTCACTTGCTTTCTTCAGTGCTATGAAAAGTTTTTCCATTTTCGTAGAAGAAAACATGAATCAACATGCTTGGACAGTAGTCCTGATAAATTTCTTCTGTGTTCTCTGACCTCCAGGACACAGAGCATTTCCTAAATGTTTTACACTTCGATGTCTCCCTTGCTGCTGTCTCAGTCGATTGATTCTTGGACAGCGTGACATCTGTGTATTTCTGCTCTTTGTAGTTTAGAAGTCTTGGCTCTGCACCGCTTTCCTGTTTGTCCATCTCTTCATTTACAGCTGTCAAATCAATGGGTACAAACGTCTCCGTCTCATTACTAACGAAACTATGACGAAACCAGCCTGAGGCTCTCCCTCCAGCCGACCACACAGCCCCGCAGCACATGCCAGAAGAAGCCTGGTAGATGAGCTAAAGACATTCTTTGACAAAAAAAATTGGGAGAACTCGGTATTTGTAATCTTGCACTAAAAACAGAAGAAAATTCTCTAGGCAGAAAAAAATTTACTCTAGAGAAAATAAGAGCATGGGCAAAGACGTGAAAAGCAACAGAAAGGATAATCTAAATGAGTATTAGTAACACTAATGATTGTGTATCATTATATTTAGTTATATAGAGAAAATTAAAATGCACAAAGAGAGAGTTGATGTAAGCACATTGCATTGTTGGGAAATGATAAAAGTCCTAAATTATATTAGACTTTAATAAGTCAGGATGTATCTAATAATCTCCAAGTCAATGACTAAAGGCATAAAGAAATGTATAGTTAGCAAACTAATAGATGGGGGGAAAAAACTAGCCTAACAGAAATAAGGAAAAGAGAAAAGAACTATAAGACAATAGAAAATGAACCATAACATCAAAGGTTAAAATCTCAACTTATCAGTACTTATAGCAAATAGAGGCTAAATGTTTTTGCTATAAAAGATCATTAGGTGGACTAGGAAGACAATTATTTATATTCGTTTAGAATTATGATGTAGGAAAAGCCTAACCTGTTTAATTGTGGTTATGAAGACCGAGAGTTGACAGAGATTTGCAGGAAGAAGAACAAGGAAATGGCTAAGGAGACACAGGGCAGTGTATGAAGCAAGAGACAGGTTTATCCATCTTACAGGCTGCAGAGGTAAGCAGCAAAAACTCTATGTTGGGAGGAAAGGAACAGAGGGACAATTGAGGGTAGAGTAAATGAGCACACTTTTCAGTGATTGTGATAGAAATTCAATTCAGTCTACTGAATGTTGAGAAGATCAATTAAAACTTTTGTCATATACAAGAAGAGCTGCTCCACTGAGCCAGTTTAAGGAGAGATTGTCTTCATTATTTTAACCCTGAATGCATATTACACAGATTTACATTTTTGGAAATGCTTTATTCAAACACTTCTGGTAATGAATTTTAAAGAAAGATAAATCTCTCCCCTTTATGAGCTACCACTTCTACTTACATTCTTGCTTTATTGAGAGAGGAACAATCTTCTCCACATTCTTTGAAGGGTGATCCATGTTGACAATCAGGTGCTGGAGTCCCAGGGACCTCACTGTCTCCAATGAGATGGTGTACATTTTAGTGACAGTAACTGTGCCATTTGGGTTCTGAGAAAGGTGTTCCTCAGGAGGGTTAATTAGCACTTGTGAGGGGAAAAGAGAGATCTGAGGAGCAGGTTTCCCCACAACTGAATACATAAGGCTAAGAAAACCTCCAGACTCAGGATCAAATCGGAGTTCAACTGTTAATTCAGATACAGCTGAGGCAAAAGAAAGAAACAAACAAACAAAACACAAAAACAGAGAGAGAAAGAAAATTAAATATAAAAGTATGTTGCACCAGATTCTTATGCTGTTAAAGATTGGACTTCCCCAAATTGTTATATGAGGTCAAAATGCTGAAAACATAACCTTCTCAGATACTTCTTGTATTTTACAAAACCTAACAATACCATTCTATATATTCACTGACAGGCTCGCCACTGTGAAGGGAACAATTGACACCTCAGCTTTCATTCAACCCCAAAATTACATTATTGTAACCCTTAGTACTTTAAATTCAGCAACACAGTAAGGAACTTTATGGCAATTACACCAGCACTGTAATGTTTTGGTTTTTTTTTCTGAAGAATAAGAAATCCTTATTCTCTAAGAATCTTTCCTCTTTCTCCCTGTCTACTTTTGTTTCTTTCTTCAGTTTTCTCACCTCTCCAGTGAGAATCCTAATTCTCTTCCTGAATTTTACCCACTCAAGCAAAGTCAATCCAATGCAGTGTAAAGTTAAATGAGAGGGGAGAAGATGCTACACTGTATAAAAATGGGCAAGTCACATGATCACCACTAGCTTCCTTTTTTTCCTTCAGTATAATAAAAGACTTGGTCTGGATAATTTCTACTATTCTGTCACCATTTAGCATTCTTTCTCTGAACATCAACTTTAAAATATCGCAATTCCATGCTTTTTGTCCCAGTAATTTGATACTACAGAAAATATTCGTATACTTAGAATATTAAGGCAGATTTGTCCTCCATGGCTGCCATGTGGAAACACATTAAATAGACATTTATAGCAAGCTTCGTCTTCAAATGTCACTTCGTGGATAGTTATGAACGAGGAATTGGGTTCGATGATTTTGCAGTGCAGCCTGTCTGTGTATGGTGGAAGGATCTTTTCTCCATATTTACTGCTGTAAGTGCCAATATTTTGTGGCAAAGAGTTTTGGATCTTCTGCCAGGTAATTTGCACAACGTCTGCTGGAGTTGTCAAGTTGCAAAAAATAGTCACATTTCCTCCCAGTATAGCTGTCTCATTCTTTTTATACTTTATCTTTTGTGAAGGATCTGAAAATAACATCAAATATTAAGAGAAATGTATTTTTATTCTAATATGATTTACTCAGATCATAATACTTATTGCTTTCCCTTATAATTGTCATTTTTTTGCCTCTCTTGTCCACTAGAAAATGAACTTCCGTATCTTCTTTATTATTGAAACCCATTTTCTAAAATTGTTTCTGGCATATGTTACCATATCAACAAATATTTTGGGGATGCAAAAATTGAAGCACAAACTAACCAAAATAAGATGGGTATTGTCAGTTAGCTTTTTGTCACTGTGACAAATGTCTGAGAACATCAACTTAGAAGAAAGATTTATCTTGGCTCATGGTTTCAGAGGTTTCAGTCCATGGTCACTTGACTCTGTTGTTTCTGGGCCGTGGGGTGGCAGAGCATCACGGTGGAATGGGGGTAGTGTAGAAGAGATGATGACCTCGTGGCAGTAGGAAGCAGAAAGAGAGAGCCCATGCTGATGAGCGTCCTCCTTCTTTGCCCTTTGCTCACCTGGGATGCCAGCCTATTGGACAGTGCCGCCCACATACAAAACAGGTCTCCCCTTTCAGTTTGCTGCCCCACATGACAAGAGTCTCTGGGAACACTCCCACAAGCACATCCAGAAACGCACTTTATGAATTCCCCAGGCATTTCTCAATCCAGTCAAGGCAACGTTTAAGATTAACCACCACAAGAATCCTATTTCTTTAAATCACACTTAATCTCCAAATAAATACAATAACAAGATAGTAATTTTACCTACCATGGTATAACCCAAATGTACTAATTCCTTTCCCAAAGTCTCAACAATTCTGGCATTGCTCAAGAGTTAAAGTCTAATATCTCTTCTGATCCCTTCTGAACCACAATGAAAACTCTTAGCTGTAGGCCCCTACTAAAAAAAAAAACAAAATAAAACAAACAAAAAACAAAACAAAACAATAACCTTACATTCTTCCAACATACAGTGGTCAGACAGGGTACACATTCCCATTCCAAAATGGAGGAATAGGAACACAGAAAAGAGGGATCAAACAAAAGTAAGACTAAAACCTAACGGAAAAAAACATTAAACCCTATAGCTCCATGTCTGGTGTCTGGGGCACATGTTGACACAGTGTGAGTCTCAAAGGGCTTGCGCAGCCCTACCACTATGGGTTTGCAGGTTGAAGCCCACATGACCACTCTCAGGCTGAGTCTGCTCACTGTCTTTGGCAGACATTCCATGTTTTGGGCATCTCTGTCCTCCTGAGGTCTTTATTCCAGCCTGTCTCAGCTTCGGCATTGCCTCTCAGGAGCTGTCTTCTGGGACTCTGACCGTGTTAAACATTGCCTGGCCTCCAAGTCTTCCTTTAAATTTGGGGTAGAAGCCTCTTTATTTCCATAATTCTTACATTCAGTGTGCTTGCAAAGCAAGCTCTGCATAGACGACGCAAAGGTCAGCCATGACTTTGACGATAGCCGCAGGGGCCTCGAGGTGCCTGGATGGCTGAGCATGGCGAAATGGATGCTGGGGAAGCAGCTTTCTAAGCCTCTATGTGAGAGTAGGGCACCCTAATGCTCTATCCTTAAAGTAAAATCTTTTAAGAGACTACACTTTTATATCATTAAACCTGGGGTAGATGGGTGAGGTCTAAGCAATGCCTTTGTTGCCTTCAAAGCATCTTTCCTATTGTCCTGGTGCAAAGCACTTGCTTTGGTTTTTTCTTTGTTTTTTTTAATTTATGTATTTATTGTTCTACTACTTACTAATTTTTACTTGGATTATTATACATTTATGAGTATCTACATATAATAAAAATATATTAAGTATTTAGAAATGTTATGAGGCTTTTTATGTTAATGAGATTATGATTTTTCACATTTTTGCTTACAGTGTTTGACACCAAATTACATTATACCATTGAACTGAACTGTAACCAATTCTTAAAATATTTTAACTTATAACAAATAAATTTTCACTTACCAATGGCAATGTATCTGAAGATTGCAATTCCAAGTCATTTTTCTTGTAAGCAAATTTCTTCCTAATCTCTTGTTTTTGGTTTTCTATTTCTTTAAAATGGAATGGGAAATTGGTAATAATACGAAATCAGTCTGAGGACCTAACACTTCTATCACACCAGAAAGTCCATGTATTCCATTCCAGTCAACCCATCTTCTAGAGACAACGGATGTTCTTATTTCTATCACTACAGATCTATGTGAACTGTTTTAGAACTTCAGATCACATGGTAGGTGGTCTTTTGTGTCTGCTTTCTTTTCAGCCAGCATGTTTTTGAGTGTCATGCATATTCTCACAAGTATCAGTCATCCTTGCTGCTATTCCCGAGTAGTTTCTACCATGTGAACATAGCACAGTTTGTTTACCCAGTGCAATGTGTCCACCAGTGGTAGGGCACAGGATCTTCTAGGGATTAAATCTTTGCTAATATTCATAATAGTGTATGGTACAGGCACACCTAGAATTTTACATCCTGTTCACACAAGGGTAGGGTATATCTGTGTAGACTTTAGGCAGGACATGTACCTTAAATACCTGCATTTAAAAACTAATTTCTAATATTCATCATGTTGTTCAAGATGCCACTACTTTTTCTAATTGAACCCAATATCTGACCTTCTCTGTGATACTTGTCAAAATCTTAGGTATTGATCAAGATGTATTTGATTCCATTTTTTGGAATGGAATCAAGCTTTGGAAACAAGCTTTATCTCCATTTTTTCCATCTATTTCTTATTTCTCTTGTCCCTCTGTACCTCTCCCCCTCCCCCTCCCTTGTTCCCTTTCCCATTTGGGCACTTTCTTCCCTTTCCCAATATAATACATTTTAGTCTTTATCTACACTTTCAGTTTCTCATACCAGAGAAATAATGCAGTACTTAGACATGTGGGTCCGACTTATTTCACTTAAGATTAGGGTCTCAAAATGTATCCATTTACCTAGAAATATCTCACAGTTATCATTCTTTATGGCAGAGTAGCGGTCCATTGTATGAAAATGTCCTCAGACTGATTTCTGCTTTGTTTTAAAGGACACTCATCTTTTCAGCAACCATGTCTTCCTTAGTTCCAGCTTTACAGGGGCTTCTTTTCTGGTCAAAGTGCAAAATTTTCAAATCTTTCTGCTCTGGTTTTTACACCCAATTCTGGCTAAAGCAGCCAGTGATACCCATGCAAAGGCTGAATGCTGTACTGCCTTGATATTTCCTCTGTCAGGTGAAGCAGTCCATCATCTTAAAACCGAGCCTCCCACAAAGTCTAAGCCATGGACTAAATAAAAAACTTCACTGCCAGAATGTAACACAGTGACTGCATTCCTATTCCCAAATACAGTCTTCATTCCCACTGGGAATCTCATTAACACAGTTTTTATTGTCCATATTCCTGTCAGTATTTGGTTTTTCTGAGCCCAGATGAGGACCCTCCATTAAGTCATACTTAAAACACCATAGGACTCCTCTAGCACACAGCTCCACATCTTTCCAAACTACTCCTGCAAACCAGTTCTAAAACCTTCCATATTACACCATCATGCATCATGTATTGTCAACAGCAATGATCTCACTTCCCAGTATGGATTTTCTGTGTTATTCAGGTTTTTACTGCTGTGACAAAATACCTGAAAATAACAATTTAAAGGAAGAAAGATTCATTTTGGCTCACAGTTTCAGAGCTTGCAGCCCATGGTCAGCTGGCCTCACTGTTTTTAGGCCTAAGATTAGACAGAAACACCATGGTGGAAGGGTGTGGCAGAGGAAAGCTGCTAATCACATAGTAACCAGGAGCAGCAAGGGAGAAAGTACTGGGTTACTACCTCCTGCACAACTCCATTACATCACTTCCACACAGTGATTTTGAAAGTTTTGTCTGTTCCTGGGGCTCTCTGACTCTGTGGTTTCCTCTTACCCTATAGTGAGCACCTTTTCTCTCCCACACCCTTCTACCTTGATGCTCCAGCCTCACAACAGTCTAAAAGCAGTGAAGTCAGCTAATTGTGGACTGAACCCTCTGAAATGGTGAGCTAAAATAAATTTATCCTCCTTTAAGTTTTTTTTTAGGTATTTTGTTATACTGATGGAAAGCTGATTAATGCATATTGTTAGTTTAAAAAATTCTTTTTAGTTAGTATGTCACATGTGAGAATGCCACGAACAGATCTAAAGTAGGAGTATAGTGATTGTGGGAACCAAACCCAAAGATTAAGAGCACAAACTCATCATGAGTCTTCAAAAGCACTGATATTCTCAATATTCTGCTGCAGAGTTAAGACTGGCAAAAGCTATGATTTTGTGCTGGTTGGGAAAAAGCAATATTAATCACTTTCAATGACACTCCATGGGTACTAGAAAAAGGCTTTGATTAAGTATCTCTATCAGGATTAGGTATCTCTAACAGGAAGCTAAAAGGAAATTTTTTTCCTTTTCCAAAAAGAGCCTTTGGGACATTTGTACATCAAATGATGTGTGTATGTTCACAGGTGTGCATATGTGTGTGTGCACATATGTGTCTGTGTTTCAAAGTGTTTCAATACACAGATATAAAGAAAAATTAAAACTATATTCTCAAAATTGTCATTTCTAGATAGGATCCAGTCACTTTAAGGAGGTTAACATTTCCACTGAAAACTAGTAGGAAAACTGAATTTATTCCATAATAATTTAGTTAAGGGCATCTGTCAACTGTAGAACCAAAACAATTACAGGGAATAAAATCCCAAAGAGCAGAGAGTCTTTCAAAGATTACAGGGATATATTAATATAACCCCATATATGAATAACATGGGATTGCCTGTGCCCTGTGAGTTAGAAGCTGGGGATCAGGGAAGAGATAAACCAGCAGTTTTTAAAAGTCTCGCAAAGCTAGAGTGACTACAGTGAGAAATGGCAGATTTTGTGGAGCATCAGGCACCTATCAATTTTGCCTCTTAAGATCTTTGCTGAATTGCAAATGTGCACACAGTAGAAAGCTAAACTCTACATCAAAACCTAGGAAAGTAGAATAGAATTTTTCTAGCCCCAAAGTTCTCAGAAGATAAAAATGTCTCGGAGGGGCTCTGGAGAGTTACAAGTTCTGGAAGGCGTGGTGAGTTCACAGTGTAAAGCTGCTGACACTCTTTTCTGGGGCATACTTTGTAATCCAGGATAATAACCCAGTTCTGGCCTTTGGTGCCAAGTCTTCTGTCATGCCACAAAATATCAGAAGAGCTTTTCCTGGTTGTTTGGGGCAAAGAAACAAGACTGAGGATTTGAGGAACTGCAAGCATAGTGCTACTCTGAGATTGTGCAGCAAGAAACCAAAGCGCTAAGTCAAATCTTTCAAGGGGTCAGAAGAAATTCTCAGTCTTTTCATGTTGAGGAGACAAAATTGCATCAGTCTTATGACTTAAAGCTCTAGAGAGATCCATGCTGTAAAAGGAGCAGAAAACCAGTTAGAACTTTTTTTCATTTTTGGTGCTTGGGATGGAATCCTATGATCTCATGCCCACCAGGCAAGCACTCTACCACTAAGCTACCCCAACAGCCCAGATAATACTTTGAACTGAATATTCGATCACCTAATAAATATATGAACAAATGCTCAACAAAACTGGTCATTCAAGAAATGCAAATTAAAATAAACTTGAGATTCTGTCTTACTCCAGAAAGAATGGCTATTATCAAGCAATCAGCCAACAACAATCGTTGCAGCCTGTGGGGAAACAGGAACTCTTCTACATTACTGGTGGGAGAGTAAACTGTTAAAACCACTATGGAAATCAGTATGGAGATTCGTCAAACAATAAAACTAGCGGTTCCATTTGACCCAGCTGTTCTCCTCCAAGTTATCTTCCCAAAAAGTTAAAAGCATCACACCACAGTGATACATGCACACCCATGTTTATAGCAGCACAATTTACAATAACTAAATCTTGGAAACAGCCCATTTGCCCATCAACAGATGAATGGATAAAGAAAATATGGTATTTATATACAATGGAGTACTACTGTGGCATAAAGAAGGATAGATTTGAATTGTTTGTAGGGAAATGGATGCATCTCAAGATCATAATCTTAAGTGAAATAAATTGCACACTGAAGATAAAATGTTACATTTTTTCTTTTGTGTGAGAAAGCCAAAGGGTAAACAAGGAACATAATGGAGGCTAAATATAGAGAAGTAGGAAAAACATGTTCACATGGGAAGGGGAAAAAGGGAGGAAGGAGGGGGAAAGTAATAAAGGGGCAAAAAAGACAAAAGAAGAAAAAAATGAAAAGTAAGATTTTATAAATGGAGAGGGAAAGAAGGGGATTAAAGCAAGAGAAATGGGAAAAGAAGAATCAAGATATATTAAGTGCAGGTACAAATTCCCTATGATGAATGTGATAAATATGTATGACAAATACATACTAATAAAAAATATATAGTTAATAAAAGAATCATCCAAGCAGATTAGAAAAAAAAATAAAATGCATGAAAAATCTAGACACCTTACTAAATAAGATATACAGATGGCAGGGCTGGGGATTTAGGTCAGTGGTTAGCGTGCTTGTCTCACAAGCATGAGGCCCTGAGTTTGATCCCCGGTACAAAAAAAAAAAAAAAAAAAGATACACGGATGACAAATAAGTCTATGAAATATTTTCAAAATATCTTATAAGAAATTATAATTTACAATAGTAATGGGACACCATCACCCATCTACTAGTCTATCTTTTTTTAAAATTTAAGGCAATACCAGTGTCAATGAGAACGTGGAACGACAGCAATAGCAATGAGAAGGCAAAATGATAAAGGCACTTTGGAACAACAGCTGGGCACTTTCTTGTGAAGTTAAGTACACTCTTTCCATATGATCCAGAAGTTGTGCCTCCTGTGTATTAACTCAACTGATTTGAAACTTACAGCCACAGAAAATCTACATGTGAATATTTATAGCAGCTTTCTTCTTAATCACCTCAAATTGAGAGCAACAAAAGTGCCTTCTCTAAGTGAATGAATAAACATAATGTGATGCATTCCTGTGTAACAAGAAATGAGCTGCCACACTACTGAGGGGAGTACAAAATGCTTCAGCTACTGTCAAAAATAGTATGGAGGTTTTTCAAATATTTTAAATTAGAACTAGCACATGATTCTGAAAGCCTGCATCTGGGTATTCAGGACCTTGAAGAGATGTTAGCACTTCTATATGTATTGCAGCATTATTCATAATAGCCAAGTGGAAACAACCTAAATGTCCACTGACAAAGGAATAGATTAAAAATGGCTTATATGTGCAATGGACTGTGATTCAGTCTCTGAAAAGGAGGAAGTTTTTCACTATGTGGTAACATGAATGAACAATGAAGGTATTATTCTAAGTGAAATAGGCCAGACACAGAAAGACACATACAATACACAGTAATTCACATATATGAGGTCTCTAAAATAGTGAAGTACACAGAAACAAAGAGTAGAATCAAAGAGAAGAATGATATACAGTAAGCACCAGACAGATGGAAAGAAGGAGATATGAAGAGACACAGATCAGTGAACATAACATTTCAGTTGAGCAAGACGAATAAACTCTAGAGATATTCTGGAGTCGTACATAACATATTCACAATTCACAATTCATTAAGGGGATAGAGCTAATGTTAAGTGTTCTGACCACAATCTAATGAAATGAAATGAAATGAAATGAAATAGGTGTATGTGGTAGCATAGGCTTACATTCTAGGAAGCTGAAACAGAAGGATCTCCAATTTTTGCCTAGCCTGAGCAACTCAGTGGTTCGGTGAAACCCTGTGTCAAAATGAAAGGGCTGAGAATGTAGCTCAGGGCAAAGCCCCTGGGTTCAATCCATAGTAAAGGAAAAAAAGAAAGAAAGAAAGAAAGAAAGAAAGAAAGAAAGAAAGAAAGAAAGAAAGAAAGAAAGAAAGAAAGAAAGAAAGAAAGAAAGAAAGAAAGAAAGAAAGAAAGATCTCAAACTTAAAAAGATATGGTATACTTTAAATTCATATTGCTAAGTAAAAGAAAACAGTCCAAGAAGGCTACATATGATATAATTATAACTACAGTATATAATTTTCTGGAAAATGTGAAACTATAAAAACCATAAAAAATGATCAATGATAGTCAAGAGTTCACTGGTGAGGGGAAAGTTTCGCAAGTGAAGTACAGGAAATTTTTAGGGCAATAAAACTATTCTGCGTGATACAGTAATGGTGTAATGGTAGATAAGTGACATTACAAAATTTTCAAGATATGTAGAGCCATATGGAATAAAAAGTTATTCTTTTTGGTGGGGGAGGGCTAAGGATCAAACACAGGGCCTCATAAGAACTCTTGGAATGCTGAATCATTCCAAGCCTGGAAGAACTTGGGTAAGAATTCTTGTTCTTATCTCAAAACCTCATGTATGTTGGGTAAGGACCGAGTCATTCCAAGCCTGGGAATCTTAAGAATGCCAAGTCATTCCAAGCCTGGAAATCTTAAGACATGCACATTTTAAAAAAATCATTTCAGAATATGAGGATACCGAGAGGTACAGATTGCAACCTGAAAAATCTATTATAGACATAGCCTGTGCAAACACAAGGACATAACAATTGATGAAATGTGATGGAAATCAAATTTAGCCTCTTCCCAAACTCATAGTTTCATTCTAATCATGAGGAATACATCAGATGAATTGTGACAGAGGGTAACAAAACACTTGTTTTCTCAAAATAGTCGTGATTATTGTTATGGTTCCTATCTAGATGTCCCCCTAAGCCTCACATGCTCACAGGTGGGCCTTTCAGGAGGTGACTGGATCGTGGCTCCCTGCTTCCCACTGCACATCATGAGCGAGCCTCCTCTGCCATGTCGCCCTGTCTTAGAGCCAGTCCACTGTGGACTGAAACCTTTACAAATTGTGAGCCAAAATAAATCTTTCCTCCTTTAATTTGTGTGTGTCGGGTATTATGTGCCAGCAATGAGAAAGTAACTAAGACAGTTATCAGAAACAAGGAGGCTCTGAAGAACCGTCACATCCAATGAGTACCTCAGGGGAGATCTCAAGCTTATGTAATGTGGTATCTCGGATGGGATCATGGTACAGAAAAAGACATTGAGAAAAAATTAAAGAAATATGAGTTAACTATGGAATTTAGTTATGAAAAGTATATCAAACTTGATTTATTGATTTTAGCAAACATATATTAATAACAAGAGAAACTTGGTAAAAGGACTCATAGAAACTCTACCTTCTGAATTTTTCTGTAAACCTAAAACTACTCTTAAAAAGTCATTTCAAAACAATCGTTGCAGCTGAGCATGGTAGTGCATACCTGTTATCCCAGCACTTGGGAGGAAGAGGGCAGGAAGTTCGCCAGGAGTTTGAGGCCAGCCTGGGCTACAGAGTGAGTTTAAAGCCAGCCTGACTTACAGAGTGAGACAACCAAAATTAAATGTCTGAATATAGCATTGCAATAGTTCACCCACCACAATAAAAAGAAAAGCAAATCTAGGAATAAAATCAGTTTAAAGATATATAAGATCTCTCCACTGTAATCTGAAATAAGTATTTCCAAGAAAATTTTAAAAGACTTAAACGAATTGAAATATTCAAATATAGGAAAAATTTAAAGATGTCAATTATCTGCAGGCTGACTTTGAGGTTCAGTGCATATCTAATAAGAGTTCAAGCAGTTTCTTGGAGGTTTTAACTTTGGAAATTGACAATCTTATTATGAAGAATCCAGACAATAAACAGAAGACATTATCTGGATATAAAGTTAAAGTAATACAATGTCATATTGCATAGATTTGGGGAAAAGATAACCTTTGAAGTAAAAGACACTATGTCAAGGGGAGACCCACATGGAAAAACTACATGGCATATACTGACCCCACCTAAGAGCAGAAACAAAAATCCATTTCATATGCATTGAAAATCTGAATATGAAAGATAAAACACAGCTTTAAAAAAGTAGTATAGAATATCTATATGTTGGTAGTAGCCAGTGATTTCTTAAATGAGGGACACACCAGCAATTTTGTACCTTATTTTCTTGGAGACATGAAATAATAAAAATTAAGAAGGGAAAATACAACCTATTTTAATATTCAATAACTTCAGTTCAGCAAAAACTGTAGCTCTAGAAGTAAGAAGGCAACCCATGGGGTGAGAAAAGGTATTTTCTGCACATATATCCCAAGATAAAGGAACAGATTTAGAGAATTCAAAGAATGCTTAAATCATCCATCTCAGGAAAAAAAACAATAACAACTGGACTCACACCTGTAAAATCTGCCAGCATCCTTCTGGGACATCTTTTCCTGGGCTTTGAGCCCCATGAGAAGCACAAATGTTCCCACTTCCGGGAAATAATGTGCCTCTCTCTTGAGGGTCAACACTCTAGTTCTCTGTATTCTATTAAATATCTGCCTAATAAATCCCTTTATGCTTCTTAGTGGTGCATTCTAAAAATTATTTTTCCATGAAGGGAGCCAGTGAATCTTCAAACTTATTCTGTGGTTAAAGCAGGTTTAGGTTCTTCATCTCTCTCTGCTTTGAAACCTCCTAGGACCCTTTCTGCTGAAACTTGACTTTCTGTTTAATAAGTCATAATTTTAAATATGTTCAAATGAAACTACTTGTTAGCCATGTGATTGGATAGCTACACAATTAACACATAAACCCAAACACACTACCCTTTTTAACCTAACTAAATGAAAGTAAATAGTTCACAGCCCGGGATTTACTGACCATTGATTTTCAGCCAAAATTGAGAGAGAAAGGGAAGAATTACCTGACTCTTGTTCATAGATGGGAAGTAGCAAGACCAGGGGCATGAGATGGAGTGGAAAGCCCATGGGATTTGTTGACAAAAATCTTCAGTAACAGTCAAAGTAGCTTATGTGCTAGCTGAACTCCCACAGAGAAATTAAAAAGCTCACTTAAATTTCTCCCTGAAATGTTACTCATTAACCAGCTGTAATTTTCCTGAAATTTCATTAGACCTGTCTGTCTTGCAATGTTTTTTCACTTCCAGCTATGCCTAGCTACCAATTCTCTTCAGATACTTGGGTCTGTGAAGACCTTTTTCTAAAACCTGTATCTGCCCACTGTTCTGAGCTATCGCATGGCACACACCGGATCTGAAAACCTCAGGACTGTATGTCCTTTCAGTAACAATGATCTCTGTCTAGAATCTCCCCAAAGGTTCCTTTAATCACCAGATGGATCAGAGGAGAGGGCCAGAAGTGGAGGAATGGACTTGGCTTCTCTACACTGAGGTCAGCAGCCAGCCTCCATTTCATATGTCTTCATTTATACTCCACTCCCACAATAACCAATCATATTAGCATGAAAGACACATTCTCAAAAGTGAGCAGGCTCTTTTATTTTCACATATAAGTTCCTATTAAATAATTTCCCTACTCATAACTTCTCCCCTAACTTCTACCTTAGAAGAAATAAAAAATCCCTGTTCAATCAGACATTCCCTTTCATCCCTAAATACAAGTCTCCATCTATATTCCATCCTTAAAACCCCCATCCCAGCAGACAGCTATTTTCTTAGTTAATAAGGTGGCGTAAACTCAGGTTCCGGAAGAATAATGAAGCTGATACTAAGATTCTATCACCCTTGGTTTTTGCTATCACTGGAGGGAGGGTTCCTATAGAATAAGGTTGCATTAGACACCTAACAACCTCCAAGTCAATGAGTGGCACTACCGTTTGTGTTAAAGTGCAGAAAATTACATTGCAGGGAAAGCCCATCCCCTGACTCATTTCTTGTGAGTAACAGGAACACAAGATTTATATCTTAAAGATTTACCGAGACCTCAGCAAGTGCTGTAAAGAAAATCATAACTAAAGGAGGAAGGGGAAGTATGACAATTATGAGAGTGG
Organism: Hystrix cristata; assembly: GCA_004026905.1. Classification (NCBI taxonomy): domain Eukaryota; kingdom Metazoa; phylum Chordata; class Mammalia; order Rodentia; family Hystricidae; genus Hystrix; species Hystrix cristata. Next base: position 22,498 of record PVJO010019580.1, read on the forward strand.
ATGATTGTATAAAATGATATCCAACCATATACTTCATGAGGTAGGATAGAATTGGGAGACAAGAGACAGTGAACTTATTGTGAGTTTTTTTTTCTTCCTTATTACCTTAAAACCTTGGATCAAATCCCTGCTTTACTCTGCATGTAGGCATATTAATCATTTAAGGTGAGTCTGTATTGTAAGGTTTATTAGCCAAAATTTCCTCACACCTTTCAAGAATAGAGGACACCAAGATAAGTCTAATCAAACTATTGTGATTAGAATGTGCCTAGTAAAGGCCCAATTGCCAGGCGGTTTTACAACATCCAGTTTCAGATCCCCCAGAGTGATGCCCCCAAATCTCCAAACCCACAATCATCTGCTTCCAGGAAAAGCAGAACCCTACAGACCATCATGTGATGAGATCACCCTCCCCAAGAAAGAAAAATCATCTCGTGGGAATTGAATTTCCCCAGAATTATGAAACCAGAACTAAAATAATGATCAGCCAGGCACAAGCAGCCCTTGGCTAATCCTCAAAAGCAGGCCTCCTTCCTTTGAGAGCAGGCTGGTCTGAACGCTTGCACCAGAATGAGATCCTGTAGTCATCTCCCTATAGCTTTTCTCTTACTTTCTACCTCTGCCTAGTAAGTCAGCATATGCCCACACAGACTGTTGCATCCTGAAATTCTTTCCCAGTGACAGGAGTCGAGAACCTACTCAGTGGGCTGAGGTGAGGTCCCCACATCCTCTTTATGGGACATCCTTGGATACTATCCAGTAGCAATTCCTACAAGAGACTTGTTTTAGCTTTAAGAACACACACAGATTGAAAATGAAGAAATGGAAAAAAGATACTAAATGTAAATGGCAAGCAAAACAGAACAGAGATGGTTATACTTACAGGAGTTGAAACTGACTTTAGGTGAGAAACTACCACAAAAGACAATGAAGGTCATTATATAATAATAAAGGTCAATAATAAAGGGGTCAGTTCATCAATAGAATGTAATGATTTTAACATATATGTACTCAACACTGGAGCACCTAAATACATAAACTTCACAAATGTGTAAGCTAAAAACTTGGAAAACTAACAAATCAAAGATCCCAAAAAGGAAACAAATAAAACAAAACAAAACATCTTGAGATAGGTTTCAAGATTTGGTATGGAAAGACAAAATACCAAAACTTATGGGACACAGTAAAATAGAGGTAATTACATGGCAATAAATGCCATGTAATAAATGCTACATTTAAAAAGTAAAAAGATCTTAACCTAGCTTTACCTATCAAGAAACTTGAAAAAGAACAAATTAAATACAAAGTTAGCAGAAGGAAGAAAATCAAAAAAGATTATAGTGTAAATAATCAGAGACTAGAAAAACAACTGAGAAGATAAAAAAAAAAACTAGTAGTTGATTTTTTTAAAGACCAAAAAAAAAAAAATTAGGAACAACTAATTTTGTTTTGGGTTCAACTAGTTAGAACCCAAGATCTTCTACTGAGATACATCCCTAGCCCAGGCTGGCCTACGGCTTGCAGTCCTCCTGCAACAGCCTCTTTTAAATTTTATTTTGAGGCAAGGTCTCACTAAGTTACCCAGGCTGGCCTACAGCTTGCAATCCTCCTGCATCAGCCTCCTGAGTAGCTGGATTTACAGGCCCAGCTCCCATTCAATCCTTATATTTTCATCTAAATACATTTATCAGAAACAATCTCAACATTTATTGAAACACTGTGTTCCTTTTATCACTTTTAAAATCCCTTTATTTTGCTGCTTGTCAGAATAGATTTACATGGTCAGTATTGGAAGATGATTTCCTTCAACACTGGGTATTGTTCTGTGCTACTGCAAGGCTGTAATGACATCTCCTAGAGCAAAAAGGAAAATTGAATGCAGAGCCTGGCACATGTTAAGCAAGAGCTCCACCACTGCATTATATCCCTCAGCCATCAAGAAAAATAAAAAAATAAAAAACACAAAATCCACTTTTTTTTTTTTTAAATTTCATGACAGGGTCAAATTTTTGATCCCCCTGTAGATGAGATTACAGGCATGTACCACTTACACCCAATTTGTTCATCTCTTCTCGTAGCCATCAAAACAGTTCCACAACTGATAGTTTAAAGGGGTACCTCATATGCCAAATAATTACCTCGATTTCAAAGTCATCACAAAACTTCTCCCAAAATACGTTGTGAGAGTAGGAATATAAAAATTGGCTGCATGGTAACACTGCTAATTTCACTTGTAATATACTTTAGAAAAAAATGAATATATCATTACTCCTATTTTTATTTCATTCTCCTGCTATCTCCTGCTATCATATCTCCTCTGCTAACCCCTCTCTCTCTCTTCCCCAGCCACCCATATCCAAATATTTCAAAATCTTTACTACCCTGTCTTATCTGGGAACCTCTCTCCCACTAGAATTCTGAGAAAACTTTCCATTGACTCTTGGCCAGAAATCCACTGTTCCAAAGTTTAACGTTAACATAAGCAATACAGTTTCTGGAGGCTTCTCCTCACCCTCAATTCATTTACTTTTAAAAGTAAGCAGAGGCTCGAAGCTTTAAATGACTTGGGCGAGCCGGGAAATGATGCTGTATTACACCAGCCAATCAAATCGTGGTGTATGAGCCTGAAGCCAATGGCTGCAGACCAGGGGCGGGGCTTGGAGCAAGTAATTGCTGTTATAACTGCCCTCGGTCTCGGCTGTTTTGAAGTGAGGGAGGTAGCTGCCCCTGGTTTCTCTCGACCCTCAAGGTATCCTCTTGAATGTTCTGGGAGGTGAGCACTCCTTACATTTCCTTTCTGGAAGTTCACCTTTTCCCATCGGTACTTTCAGCCTTTGCTTCCAGAAAAACAAATGTTCCTACAGTCTTCCATCTGGGATTCAGTCGCTCCCTCTGGGAGTTTCCCAAAACTCTTCTGGGTACCAGCAAGACCTCTCCCAAAGGCGAACGAGGCTTTCTGCTCGCATGTTCTCCCCCTTTCACCCTGACACTCCTCCGTAAGCTTTTTATGCCGACTCGTTCCGAATGAGTCCCTGGTTTGTGAATAATGCTTCTGTGTTCATGAAGGCGATGGGCGAGCCGCCTTGGAGCCTTCCACCAGGAAGGCTGCCTGGTGCAGGAGCAGAGATTCCCAAGCAGCTGCAGCGACTGACTGGCACTGTACAACCCAGAAACCATTCTGAGCTCCGCGGCTTTGCAGGGTACTAGGACCCCATAGTGCACTCTTCAGGGTACCTTTGTCACCTCAGTCCTGAAAAATGCAGCAATATAAAGGGAAGACTGTTCTCATTTTCAGGTACTGGATGAATTTTGTGTCTCCCCCTCCATGAGAAAGTATCTGAAGCTGGCTGGCTGGCTGTTACGAAGAGTAGACATGCCATTTTCGAGAAAGCTGGCATTAATCACCTCCACACAGATTTTTGATAATTAGCTATTTATTGATAAATAAATGCAGCAAACCTATGGGGTAAACCATTGTTCTTTTTCCTTAATGAAACATGGACTCATAAACTCACTCAAAACTATCAAAAGTCACTTTAAATCGATGAAGAGTTTTAATTGCATTGAAAACCTGTTTATTCTCACTGCTTCTTCTTTACCCATATATATTTTTTATTAGTACACATTTGCAGCACGTACATGTACACAACACATTTTAATTTTTTTTTCTTCCCCTTCCCCTCCCATCCCTCACTACTGGAGTAAGATAGCATTGACAAGCTAATTTAACGTGAAATACTTTCATAGGTTAAGATTATTTAGCACAGTTTTAGAGCAGAAATTAGGGGGGGGCAAGCTAAGTATTTACTACATAGTCAGCCAGGACAGAGAAATTGTGTTGAAGTTGATCATATATATCTTTGAATTTCAGCAATAATCAGGACTTGGAGTAATTTTATAATTTTCTGAAATGGATTTATTAGGCCTGAAAGTGAAAACACTTAATTTCTGTTTTGTTTTGCTTTGCTCTGTGCAGTACTGTGGATTGAACCTAAAGCCTTCACATTGAGCTACATCTCTAGCTCTTTTTTATTTTGAGACAGGGTCTCACTAAATCATTAAATTGCCTGGGATGGGCTCAAACTTGTGATCCTTTTGCTTTAGCCTCCCACAGTGCTGGAATTATAGACATGTGCCACCACGTCCCTCCTCCCTACACTTACTAAACTTCTAAATAAACATTCTTAGAAATGAGAAAATGCTTATGGGAACACATATCTCCACTTATATTTCAGAAAAGAAGCAACATCTTAATTTATGAAAAGCATGTATGAATATGTAACTATGATGCAAAAATAGTTTTTTTTTTCGTTGAGTCAGAATATCCCACCATGCTAAGTCTTGGAGAAACAGCAGGCAAGTTAGGAGGTGGCATTGAAAATATTTTCCTAAATAGTTTGATGTTGATTAAGGGTAAATATCACTAATAACCTCTGGAGGTGCCCCAGGCATCAGATTTTTTTCTTTCTTTTTTTTTTTTTTTTTCCTCAAGGTCTACCTTTAGCTCATGATATTTATGTAAAGATCAAGTTAAAGACTTTAGATATCCTTTGGGGGGGGGGGCCATGAAAACAAAGCAACCCCCAAATCCAGGAACTGGTCTGATCCACATAGCTAGGCCTCAGTGCTGGGCCAGCTGGCCTAGTGCTCAGGACTAGGGCCCAAGTTGTTCTCTAGGATATAATCCCATGAGCATCAGGATCAGACAAGGTCATTCTTAGACACCAAAATGTGAGACAAAAACAAGGTCACTGCACGATCCAACCAAGACCAAACTTGCCCACTCATGGCCCTAATGATGACTACTCCCTTTGTAGTCATTACAACTTGATCTTTGTTCTAGTCAATTCTACCTATAGATGAGATTTATTGAGCTACCCAATCTCAGAACTGTTCCTTCTATCTAACAACTTTCACTCTAGAATGAACCCTATGTCCTTAGACCATCTCTAAAATTACATAGCCAAATTCCAGATCTTATAAAGAGCTACTTCTAACATTCATTTATTGAGACACACCATGGCTCCACACTGCAGGTTGTCCTCACTGCCCCAAATAATAAACACAATTTATCAGCTACACATGTGTTTCTGGTGGTCTTCGGCTGAAAGGCACTGTTATGGTCCAGACTAAAATGTCTCCCGAAAGTCTAATGTGTCTAGAGATGGAGCTTTCAGAAGATGATTGAACTATAAGGGCATTAATTTACAATCAGTGTATTAATCCATTGGTGAGGTCATAATCTGATGGCATTATTAGGAGGTAATAGCAATTTAGGAGGTAGGGCTTACTTAAAGGGTATGGATAGTAAAGGTGTAAAATTGGGGACTATAACTTGTGTCTGACCCTTTCTGGACTGGCTCTTCCACTCTTTCTGCTTCTGAACTGCCATGAGGTGAGCAGCTTTCCTCTGCCATGCCCTTTGCCATGGTATTTCTGCCTTGCATATATATAATGGAATATTATTCAGCCATGAAGAAGAATAGAATCCTGTCATTTGCAGGAAAATGGATGGAACTCTAGAATATCATGCTAACCAAAATAAGCCAGACTCAGGAAGTTAACTATTGCAAGTTTTCTTATATAAGAGAAGTCTAAAATATAAATGAATGAGTGAAAGGAGAAATGATAAGAAACTGGGATTTAGACTCTTGGAGATGGGGAAGGTAGATTCTTGGTGATGAAGATGGGAAAGATCAGAGAAGAGGGAAGAATGGGAAGGAGATGTAAAGGGATTGAAAATGATCAAGATAAGTTATATGCATGTGCTTATTTCCCCCAAATGAACATCACTATTCTGTACTTCAATCGTGTACTATTAAAAAAAATTTAAGTGCCACTAGATGATATGCATGTGGATGATTTTTTTCTGCTTTTGAAATGTTTGTATATATAATTTATTTCAAATATTTTCATAATCAGCAAGTATTTATTTAATTTTCTCTTTCAAAATGTTTTTATAATCCGATAACATGTATAGATATACATATACATAAGAAACTGAAAAAAATTGCTTGTGAGAGGAAGTTCAATAACTGATGGGTTGCTTAGCAAGGCAGTCAGATGAGACACTAATAGGACACACTAAGGGCTGAGCTACTACCATAAGAGAGAATTGTGAGAGTCCCCTGAAGCACATTGATGTCCTTGTATGTAAATCTGTTGTTTCTGTAGGTGGCCCATGGGATTACCTGATTGTGACAATTATTAATTGCTTCAAACCCTTCTCAAGGCCCTTCTTCCTACTTCAGAAGGTAACTCTGAAATAAAACAATTTAATAATCTTAAGTAGATGTTTTGGGTTTCCATATTATTCATTCTTGATTGCTATGCCAATATTTCAAAAAGAAAATCTGGCCTTGTAGGTGTTCCGAGTCAGATAATAGAAGGTTGTGATTGGATATCAACATTTTCTCTTAATTTCTGTCTGGATAAAAAACAAGAGAGACCAAAATATTCCTCCCTCATCCCATTTCTCACCTTTAGCAGCCAGAACCCATTTCTGGAGGCTCTGAGAAGATAAGGGCAAACCCCAAAGCTGAGTAACGTGTACCAGCTTGTGGGATCGAGGTCAGCTGAGTGGTTAGGTGAAGGATCTTTCTTTCAGATAGCTGGGTAGATGCAGAATGGATAATAACTGAGCAGTGCTTGGCACTGTAAAAAAAAACAAAAAAAAACAAAAAAAAACAGGTGTCCCTGGCTAGCCTCTATCACATGGAATTCTATCTTTTCCATTTTATTTAAGATGAAAGAGGCTTTATGGAACCAGCATCTCTAATTTTCAAAGACCAGAAGATATCACTAGAAATACTTACAGAAACAACATTCTTTTCCAGAAAACCGTTCGAAGGCCACCAAGAAAGGAGAGCTATGTTCATTTGACCATCTCTGAATTTTGCAAAGACAGAGCATCAGATTCAAATGGACTGTAAGAAACAGTATGGATGACCCCGACATTTCCCGTAAGAATTTTCGTAATATGTCTGACACGTGGTTGACGTACATCAGCCACATGTTTCTGAGTTCTTCTGAGGATCTCCCTAAAATCATTCTTATAGTGTCTCTCATCTGTACTATTGGAGGTAAGTCTCTGTCTCTGTCTCTTTCTCTCCTCTCTCTTCCCCTCTCTCTGACTTTATTCCATGGGTATGTCTAATAAATGCTAATGTACAGAATTAAAGGAAGTAGCAGTCGTAGGAAATTAGAATGTCAATGCTAAATTCATTCCTTTATCACAATGTTTTCAACTAAATGGACCAAAGAATAATTTTCCTCTGAGGAAAGAAAGGTAGAATCTGACTTGCATATTCTTTTCTTCTATCTGATTCAAAGTGCTCATGTCTTTGTACTTGCTAGGTCAAGTTTAGGTTTCAGTGATAGGAATAGTTGAAGCAAATAAGCAGAAATCAAATGTTGGGGTTTGGAGAGTCCTATGAGTCATATCCAAATGATAAATACATGCCCAGCTCTTATAAGAACACTATAGAAACTAAAGGAAAGTACTTTTTCTTGGTTCTTTCCTACTTTCTTTGATTTGAGTGGGAATTATACTACAAAGAAACAGAACAAAAAAAATAGAAGAAAATGCTACGTTACTTATTGCACATTGATGACACTGATAAAGCTAAAACAAGTTAAGATTTATTGTCGGCTTTGTACTAGACAATATGTAACTAGGATTTTGTCGTTGGGCAAATTAGAGGTACTTCCTCATTATTCCTCAACCAGAAGGTTTCATTAGTTTTTTTTGTTTTTTTTAACAACCTTTCATTGCAGGGTTGCTAAATTCTGATTCATAGTGTGTACAAAAGCTATTATAAATATTTCAGTAATAATGTAAAAGTCAGAGACTGATAGCAATGTTTACCAAAGATTGCAAGGAAATAAGATACATCAAAGGAGAAGTAAAGCAGGAAACTGATAAGCTAACAATAATACTGATTCTGTGTGCTTATCATGTGAGAGTAGGTCTCAATTATAGGAAAATATGAAATTAGTAATGAACAGTGTTTCACTATCCTCTGTACTAATAAATCATAACACATTAAAATTGTATAAATATGATATTTCATGATCTTTCAGTAACAACATATTTTTTGCAGCATTTTTGAACATGCATTTGAAAGCCTTTCTAATTCCTCTCCCCGTGATACTATTTTTACTTGGATGCAGTCTTGAAATACTAAGTTTTACATCTTTGGAGGTGAGCATGATAAATGAATATTTTGTACTATATTTAAGAATGACATAAATGCAAATTTGGAGGAACATAATTTGTAAAAATATTTATCCCCTCACGGCTCTGCCTTCTAATCGATACTTACAATGTTGACAAGGGGGTCAGGCATGAAAAAGGTAAGATCAGTCCAAACACAGTCAAAATAGAGCTTCAGTCTGAAAGTATATGGGCAAATCAGAAGGAATACACATACAGCTACTGAGTTTGAGAGGCCCATGACTTCAAAAGAATTCAAAAACTTAGGCAGGAATTTGACTAGCAAGATAGGATCTGAGAGAAATTTTGTGCTGCCAGTACAGGATTTTAGTACTAAGATAATGCTGATACTGAGCCAATTTTTTAACCTCAATTAAAAATATTTAATAGAGTTTCTGGTGTGCCTAGGGTAGAATATATTAAGAAACATAAGTTGAATGTCTTTTCTGGAGTTGGAAGTGAGAAGCTGGGCCAACTATAGTCAATGTAGCTACAGTATTGCAAAGTATTTGAAGACAATTGAGTCAGGTAGAGAAGAGAGAGAATACTTCCTATGAAGAATATAGAATTTATTACTGATACATTAAACAGTACTGTAGCTCAGTTTGCAGCAAACTTCTTCTGTAAATAGAGTAAATATTTTACATTATGCAGGCCTTATAGTCTCTGTCACAACCAAACTCTGCCATTGTAGCTCAAAAGCAGTCATACTCAAGGTATACATGAAATGCCACGGCTGTGTCCCAATAAAACTTTATTTACAAAAACAAGCAATGGGCTACATTTGGTCCAGGAGCCAATCCTAGTCAAAAAGCATGGAAATGAGAACCTGCCTGAAAATGATTGAATTTTCTTAACAATTCTAGCCAGTAATATTCATAAAAATTATAGACAATATATGTTCATCTAAGAACCTGAAGCAGGTTATTATTTAAATTATTATGAAGGTAACTCTGAAGAAAAACAATCAGTGCCTGTATGTACAGGACATGGAGTAAAAGAGAGACCCATGGAGAATGTAGAGATGACACCAAACACGTAATGCAAAGAAGATATGCTCAGTGTTTCTTTAATGACTGAATGCTGAATGGGTGATAACATTTGCCAAAATCAACAAAATATTTTAATGTAAACATCATTAATTTGTTCATGAACTGCATTAACGTTCCAGTTTCTCTTCCTATTTGTCTTTCTTATTCTTCTACATGTATCTTCTATATAATCCATGTCTAATTATTTGTGATTTCCTGAATTTAATATGATCATGTATTCTTTTGTGGATTTCTGCACATGATAATCCACCTACCTGAAACATCTTCTGCATGCTGAAAATTAGTTGCATATTCTTCCATTCTTATGTCAAGATGTTTCCTATACCTGTTCTTTAAAAAAAAAGTAGGCACAAAGATGTATATTAACTTTCTTCTATAATTGGTAATAATCAGATGAAAAATTATAAAAATCCAGCAAAGTCAAGACTTCAGCATTTATTACATTGTGTTTTATCATTTTAAAATTTTCTTTCTCTGCTACTAGAGATCAGGGTCTTTGGCATGTATTCTATGCTAAGAGAGGGATGAATGAAATATTTTTGTATTACTAGATCCAAAAATATGTAGAAACCATACAATGGATGGATCCAGACTTATTTTTTGGTATGTTCATACCAGTAATTATGTTTAATGTTGCATTTGACATGGATGTATACATGCTCCAAAAGTTAATGTGGCAGGTAAGTAAGTATTATTTTTCAGTAATAAAATTCATTCATGAGCCATATGTTATTTATTTTGGGGTTTTAAAAAAAATTACTCCAAAATAGAAAACAAAGAAGATGGAAAAAATACAAGGCATCAGAGTAGTAGATTTATGTTCATATATTAGTGAGTATAACTTATCTTGGCAACTCTCTGGCATGTTGAAAAACGGGGGGGAATCAGATAGAAAAAAAATTCTAAAAATCTGGCTGGTAGAACTTCATACCAATTACAACTTTAATTCTGACAAACTATATGAAAGCTAGTATGGAAGTATATTATCTCTACTTTAAAAAAAATTAAAAAAAAACTTTTGAGAAAAGTCATGTTTTTCAATTAAATTCCTGCAGTCTAAAAGCTTCCTACACACACATGTAAATGACCAAAAGCCAAGAAGGAAACTCATAGAGGCAGCCATAACCCTAATTTACAATCTACAATGATTTTGTTGCTCATGGGAGATGAGACTGTGTCAGGGAAAGACCCTGACATAAAATACTCGAGATCACAAGTAGGGCATACATTTCTTTCAAAGAAACCAAAAGTGTTCTCAGTAGAAGGCCACTACCTAAACTGTGTTAGAAACAAAATTATTTGAACAATTTTTATTTTTATCCAAATCCAAGCACATGGAGTTCAGATAAAAGACAAAAGGATGAAATTGAAAAGAACAGAAGTGTGAAAGTGGTCAGGGTTGGCTCAGATTATCTCTTCTGAGCCATCCTTCAGCTGTGTTTGGGGGTGCGGTTAGCGGGAACAGTTTCAGAGCTGTGAGGCCCCACTTGTGTGTCTGCTGGTGGGTGCCATTAGTACTTCCTGGTTCTACATCTGTAATAATCCTGATTATCTGCTTTTAAAAACAAAACAGAGAAGCAGTCTGATTCTTCTACCATAAAATTTCTTTGCAGCTACTTTTAATCACAATTCCTGGCTTTGTGGTTAATTATGTGTTAATATTTTGGTATCTGCAATCCGTGAATAAATTACTTTTGAGACCCTTCCAATGGTCATTATTTTCAGGAATCCTAATAAGCTCAGATCCATTGCTAACTGCAACTGCCATAAAAGACCTTGGTAGGTATACTTCTCTTTTTTCTATATTAAAAATGTAGTATTTTGTAATTAACTTGTCCTAGTTTTAAGATCTTTTGTGTGTGGAATTGTGTAGTAAGGGATTACAGATTGCAGATTTTAGCAGAGATTCTGGAAGTGACAGGATAGACGGAAATGTCAGTATCCAAAAAGAGCATCATACCCAATTGTGGACTAGGGCAGCAGATTGCTCTGAATTCTTGATATACGCTTCTACCTTGAGCCAGCAGAAGCGTTCTGGGGTATTACAATATTGATGAAATTTTGGTTGGCCCAAATCTGTTCTTTGAAAATACTCATTAGGATAATGACATTTTTAAAAAATGTCTTTGGCATCATTGTCATCATAGGGAACAAAAGCGTAAAAAGTGAAAAGCAAAAAAATTGCTGGTGATAATAGTGGTTGCAGT
>PVJO010019581.1:0-23986 GCA_004026905.1 Hystrix cristata
GCAGCCCTTCCTGGCGGGCTTCTTTTGGCGGGCTTGTATAACTGTCTGGCGGGCTTCTTCTTGGAACAAAGAACTTCCTGGCACAGGGTCATAAAAAGACAGACATATGTGACCACATCTTGGAGCTTTTGCAGACATAAGTGACCGCATAAAGAACTTTACATTCTGTACAAGTTTATCAGTGTGTTTTGCCTTTTCAATAGCAGTTTATTTAGCGCGAATTTACATTAATCTTTGTTCTTAAAGTTTTCTTCTTTTTATTGTTTTTGTTCCCAGGCAAACAGATACATTTTCTTTTTATTCTCAAAGACTCTCAAATCAGTGATATTTTTTTCTTGTTAATTCCATTTAAAATTGCAACTCTATCCCCAAAACTCAGTATCTCCCTTCCTAATTTGGTTCTCTCCTTAAAATTTATAACCACCTAACATACCCTATATTTTATTTATGTATTTCTTAAGTTACTGGTTTCCCCCAAATATAATAATAGTTCCTTTAAGGGAAGGATTTTTGTTTTGTTAACTCCTGCATTTTAAGTGTACAAAATATTACCTGTTGCTTACTAGATGCTCACAAAAATTTACAAAGTGAATAAATAAATAAATGTGAGCCATCTTTTCACATATTTTGACCATTTTGTATTGGAAACTTAATTTTTCTAAAAGCTATCTATGTATTAGATTAAAAAGGTTTTTTTTTGCCTTTGTTATGAGTTATGCACTGTTACTTATATGTGTTTTTGTTTTTCTTTATCCATGTAGATTATTTTACAGTTTTGGGCTAAATTTTTTTTTATAGTTTCTGGTGTTCAAACAAATTTTTCAAATATTATAAGAAAAATATTTCTTGTTTCTTCCTCACTTTTATGAAATTTTTCATTCTTTGGGAGTATGTTAAGATATATGACATTTGATATAACTCAAACTTTATTGTTTTCTATTCCCAGATGGCTACCTGTTTTTCCCACATTTGTTGACTAGACCACTTATTTTCCATTGACATGGTCTTCAAGTAAAAATGTAAAATAAGAGCCCGGGGACTAGGCAGTATGAGGACAATGGAAACTCTTGTCATTACCTCATCCTCTGTTTCCTGCCCAAGTCCTCCTGTATTGCCCCCCCAAACCCTGAAGGCATTCTCCCCAGTGCCTGTAAGGGCTCTGCCGGTTCCCCCAGTCCCTGCCTCTGTTCTGTCCTTGAAGCAGAGTGGTTGGCCAGAGAATTAGCTAACAACTGACCATTTAGCAGTTTTTACAAAATTCGCACTTTACCTTTTAGTGAATGGTTACTTTTTCTAACCTTAAATTTAGAGACAATAGAATGCAATGGACATAATGAAACAAAAGTCATATTCCATATTTAAGAGAAAGTTTTGCAAAAAAAATTTCTGAAAATTCGAGAATAATCAACATGTGACAGATTATTTTTATTGACAGAAATGTAATTTCATGACAGCAAGATTTCCTGGAAAGTCTGGGGGCTATGGACATACTTTAATTTTCTGTTGAAGTAGCACTATCTTCAAATAAGAATATAAAGACTCCAGACCTAAGTTTTTCATCTTATTTTTTCCATTTGTGGTCTCATATTCCACTTTAGTATGTCTGATAATGTTAAACATCAATACAATCGATAATGATTATCAATATATAATTCCTCTCCTTTGTGTATCTTTTCTGTATTTGAGGTGGGAAGTCTGACAGTGATACAATTAAGTGAAAGAACATTGCCTTAAGTATAAGTGAGATTAGATAGAAGGTTGCAAGACAATGAATGCTGGAGAAAGACAGGTAAGGGGCTGAGGGTAGTAGAAGACTGCAATTAAGGGAGCTGAATAGGGCTGCATTTATGAAAAGTTTTTAACAAGAACAGTTAAAAACATAAAAAGGAAAAACATTGGACTCCCATGAGAACTGTGGACAACACAAGTATAAAATGAATTTGTAACAATAAAGAATTCTTTGTAATTTATCTCTAACTTGATATCTAGGTTATGATTAGTTTAAAGTACTGAAGGCACTGATGACAACAGATCATTAGCCAATTTAGGATGGGTGATGGACTAAACGAATAACTAAAGAATTAATGTGTAAGTATGGACCATCTTTTCATATCCATACAAATCTATGCAAGACTAGAAAACTAGGAGTGAAGAAGTTTTTTGGTTTTGAAATAATATGGATATAATTTGAATGTGATACTTCAACAAAACTTGATAGATTCCATCGAAGATAGAACCTGCAATGGGTTCAAACGAATGGCATGGATAATCTAAGGTAATGTAGAAAGTATTTTCATTCCTTTGTTAAGGATGAGACATTTACATGAATTATATTTAAGAATTATTATTTCTAAAAAAGTATATGATAAAAAAGAATTCCTTAATTTATAAGACATTTACCCAGAAAATCGCCATAGTGTTGGTTCTGGGCAACATACAAAAACTTGAGTTATAGGAAAGGTGTTAGGGGAAAGCAAAGAAAATGGGAGTGGAGGGAAGGGTGCTGTGTTACTCTCATTGCCTGTGATGTATGGCACATGTTTTCTGATCTCCTCACTGTAGCAGATACGCATTCTGAATTTGAAGCTTCTGTCATCACCATAGCACCATCATCCTTGGACCTGTGGAGTGTCTTACTCACTGTCAAGATATTCCTTGAAAATATTTTTCTGATGACACAAATAATAGCCTTAACCTTGAATAGAGAAGCAAAACAAACACATAAAGAACAAAATCAGATCCTTAAGGTGAATGTAACTGTTTTCCAGATATGTGGCAATGACTCTTTAAATTGCACATCTCACTTTGAGCAAAGGATAAGAACAAAATATAGTTTCATCATTTTTTCATCTGGAGTTGTTATTTTTGACTTACAGAAATTTCAATATGTGTTACAGGCTATTTACTCTTTCTGAAAAGGCAAGAAGTTGAACTACGCTAGTTACTGAGCAGTTGTTTCTCCGCTCGAATCTACACTTCTGTTCTCTGCTTCTCAGGGCTTTGGCTGTCATTCTGCAAACCGCACCTGTCTCTGTTTGCTGGTTTCTTGGAATGCTCTGCCAGTACCATTCTTACTGGAGAACTGAAGAACACCAAGGACATTCTCCACCCGTTTGCTTCCTAGTTTTACTTGTTGAGTTTCCTGTTCTTGTTTACCCCAAGAATGTTTCTTCTTCATGTGGCAGCAGGGTTTTTTTAGACTAAATTTAATTTAGTTTGCCAGTTTGGTAGCAGTTGGTACACCAGCTGGCTGCGCCCTCACTTCAGTGGCCTGAGTCTCAGCACCAGCAGACCCTTGCTCAGAGTTCACAGAGACTAGTAACCTGCCAAGCAGCAGCTACTTGTGCATAGATGAGTTTCAGCTGTTTTCTCTGCTTTGGGCAATTGCTCCTTCTGTGAACCTGTAACACTCAGTTACCCCCTTAACAATGGTTACTTCCAAGTTATAACTCCTTATAGTATAAGACACACTTGGTCGGACTTACAAACGAATCTTGACAAGAACATTCTCCTGGAATGGAGCTTGTTCATAAATTGGGAGTTTACTGTATGGGATTATCTCTTTAAAATAACAGTGGTAAGTTATGTGTCCTGATCGAAGCCTTTTACTACTCAATACTTCAGAGTCTGTTTCCTAATCTGAAGTTGAAGAATAATACCACGTAATTCACAGTGTTATTGTTAAATTTTTAAAAAATATTATGCAAGCATAGAATTTAACATGATTTCTAAGTACTTTAATTAAATGTCATTATACAAAACAAAAATGTGGGGGTAGGGAGAGAAAAGGCCGAAGGTCCTGAAGGTATAGAAATGAAAATGTAGGGATAGAATTGAGTTAAGAAATGAAGAGTGGTGGGCTTAGAAAATGAAAGATTTAACAATCCTGTGAGGCCTTGTGTTTTAGGGTTTAAAAGGACAAATAGATCAAAAGAGAAGAATCCTTAGTTGACACGCCCCCGCGGGTCTTGGGTAGTCCAGCTGCCCCTGGTGGGAGTGCCGGGCACCGAGGTGGTGCCTAACCCGGGCCTGACTCCCGCTCTGACGCTGCAAGTTGAAGTAGAGTCAGATTGACACCAAAATGCCAAAGGAAAAGGAACTTTTAATAAAACAAAAGCAAGTATAAAACTGCTTTCTCTCAGTGAGAGAAGCAGGGGCGCCTGAAACTGAGCCACATCGGGCGCAGGCCCATTACGCAGCTTTTATAGGTTTGACTACCGCCCCACTTTGATTTTCTCAACTGGGGGTGTCACTACTTGATTGGTCAGTTGACTCCTTACTAGGGAACATGGGGAAGGGGCCCTGGGGACTTTCCACTAGGGTCTGGGGTCAATTTTTTTTTTTTTTCCTATCTTCTGTAAAAGCAGCCTTGCAAGGTATAGCATAGAGAGGAAATGTAACTATAGGTGGTCATTCTTGCTGGCAGCGTCAACCACAGGAGTTGCTGCAACCTGCTTTTGCTCTTAATGAACTGCCCTATCTCTCTCTGGGAGGGGGGTGCTCCTGTCCTAGCCCTGCCTAAGGTTCTCCCTGCCCCTACATTAGATATTTCAAAGATAAGGTGTTGACTGATAATGATTAGTTTGGATGATAACTACAATGTGAACCTATATGTTATTTGAATTTTTCAGAAAACAAAGGCTTATCAAAATCTCAACTCTAGACCTTAAGGCTAATTTTCTTGATTCAATCTTTCCAGATGTAGACTAAGGAAATATTTAACTATTTTAAAGTTACTTTGTTTGTAGTATGGCATAAATTTAGACAAGGGCTAAGTGATAAGTATTTCATTTTTATGGGGTAAATGATACTTTTTGAAATATAAACTCTGTTAACACCATATTTTCTGATAAAAATATTTTTTGATTTTTTTTATCAAAAAATAAAGTCAAACTCATTGGAAACTAAAAGAAAAAATTTTTAACAAATCATGGATAATGGACTGGATGAAAATAGTTTATGAAGAAATAGTGAACAACAAATTTCCAAAAGCATGGTTTAGAATTTTTAGAAAAAAATGTGAATTTCAATTTTCTCACATAAAGAGAGTTTATATATTGTTATTTAATTGCTTTCATAGATAGAAAAAGTAGTTTTGCTATGTAGACATAAGTCTCTGTGTAGTGCACATACATGCATTGTTCAGGAATGAAACCAAATGCAAACAGAGAAAATATGCAGGCCTAGGGCACAGGGATTATTCTATAAACATTACTTAATATAAAACAAACAAAAGAACAAGAGTGAGGACTTAATTCATAAATCAATAAAGCAAATTAATATTCCTTAAAAAATTGGACCTGAAGAAAGTATTTGCCAAGGACCTTCAAAGGTCCTTAACTCATCAGGAAGAAAATTTTGCAACTTTCACAAAAGTCAATATTAGCAGCACATCATATTCACACTAGAGAATACGAGGTCATTTTGTTTATTTGTAAAATGAGCACAATAACAAAATCTATTACCTAAAATAATATATGCAAACTCACTTTATAAAGTGCTAAACACTATGAAGTGTGGGTTACTGTGAGGAAACTGAAAGAGATAGTTGGGCAACCAAAGAAAATTTTGATTAACTGCTTTTCAAATTTGAAGACATTTGAACAAAATGGAGTAGGCAGCTATTTTGTGATCTATTTGATGAGAAAAGAGATAAAACTTTTTTGAATACCTACTATATACATGACACTCTTGGTGTGTCACATAGATTTTCATTAAACTATAAAATAATTGTTTATATTATGTAACACTTGCATTAAACAGATTTTTAAAACACTGCTATTATCATAATAAATGAAACATATAGACATGTGTAGTATTACCATGAGTTACATAAGAAAATTTTTTCATAGATATTAAACTTACCTCAGTTTGCCCAGTCAGTGAGTAGCAGAAGTGGAGTGAGTACACCTCTGTCTATTCTAAGCTTTATGATCTTCTTAGTAAGCTTTATAAGAGTAGCCCCTTGTTTCCAGACATCTGTGTTGTCAGCATCATATCAAGTTTGAATGACTGCAGGTAGTTATTTATTACATTAGTCAGTTCACCCACTGCTGGGACAAAATATCAGATTCCTGTATCTTGAAGAAGGAAAAGTTTATTTAGCTGAGAGTTTCCCTTGGGATTAGTCCATGGTCAGCAGGCCCCAAGGCGGAAAGAGAATGATGGAAGGGCCTGGCAGAGGACCACTGCTCAGCCCAGAGCAGCCAGGGAGCAGAGAGAGAAAGATGAAGCCGAGGACAAGAATACACCATTCTAACTCATGTCCTCAGTACCTGCCTCCAGCGAGGCCCACCTCCTAAAAGCACATTCAGCTGCTGGACTCATTAGTGGATAAATCCTCTGATGAGCATAGTATCTTCATAATCCTGTCGCCTTTCAAACACTTGAGACTTCTGGGAGACATTTTAGATCTAAACCATAGAAATTATCTTCCAGTCTAAATACTTAAAACTTCTATAAAATTTATTCTTATTAATATATGTTAATTTATTAAGACAGCCAATAAAAATGAAATGAACAAACAAAAATTGTGTTGAAGAATTTCATAGTTGGTTTGTTATGTGTAAGGTGCTAGAAATCAGAGTAGACAAAACCGGGTCTTGTCGTCAAAGCACTCAATGTCTAGGAATTAACTATAGGAAAGGAAATATCTGGAGTTTTTTTTTTTTTTTTTAAGATGAAAGAGTCTGGATTATATTGAAGTTTGGATGAAAAACTCAGAGGTTTGACTTCAAACAGCAATGCAATCCAGAGCTGCTTGTATGAGAAGAGGCATTTAAAGCAAGAATCCTTTCTGTCACTTTTTAAATTCACCCGATGTGTACATCTTGTCTAATTTACAAGCACCAGTTATTGGTTCAGTGTTTTTTCCTAAGACTGAGGAAAAACTGGAATCAATCTTCTTGGTTCCTCCATTTCCTATACAGGTTTCTTGCCTGGTGCCTTTCAGCAAACTTTAAACTTCAGTCAGTTTAAAACAAATTCATTTCTACTCAAGGCGTAATATTTCCCAGAAATATTTTCTTTTCAAAAGACATGAAAATGCTTGGATCAAAGGTACTAATTGCTCTTTGTACAATAAAAATTACCTTCATTCAAAGGTGCTAAATCAATTCCAGAAACAAGATATTCACAATTTCTGTCTCTCCATTTCTAATCTTTGTTTTCTTCTGTGTTGTGTTCTTTCTCTTAGGGGCTAATGGGAAAAATCTCCCACTCCAGACCTAGTTTTATCTAACCTATAAATTTTACTGTTTCAAGAGCTGAATCCTCTCACCCATGTTTACCCCTGCCCTTGTCTGCTATAAGGGCAAACCCTCTCAAAGAGGATTAAAAGATGTATCAAGAGTAACATACTCAAAACCTTGTCTCATATAAGATGTGTTCAGGAGATGCTAATTCTCAGTACTAGAAGTTTTATTTTGGATGAGAACCTCTGTGGGTCCCTTAAAGATAACTAGGACTCTAGAAGAAGAGGAATCCACCTAGAACAGAGCAGAAATTATTTTAGACTATCTAGTGGTTACTTATGTTTTTACTTCTTTTTAGGAACAAAGGCTTATTATATTTTACAAATTTTACCACACTGATTAGAAACATATTAAGTAAAAAAACTACTAAGAATTTAGTAAACACATTTAAAATTTATGAATCAAAATATAATTTTAAATCAGTAAAAGTATGTAATATGTGGCAGACTTAATTTACTTACAGAATCTTTTGGGGTTTGCAGATCATGTGATCTGTCTTGTAAGTAAGTCTTCAACCATTGCAGTGTGAAAGCGAACATAGACAATATATTAACAAATGAGTGTAACCGTGTTCCAATGAAACATAAATTCAGGCAGTCGCCTTGATTTTGTACTTTGGCCAAAGTTTGCTAAATTCTGCTATAAACACTGATGTTTCGTATACATATTGTGATTCAGATTATTGAAGTAATGTTGATGGAATCTGAGTGTGGTGATCATTTTGGCCACTCGAAACTTATTTCTTCTGAGTACCATAATGGGTTGTATTTCCTTACCCGATTTGGAATTAAATATGTCAGTGTGTCTTGCTTTTGTTGTTGGGTTGTAACTTGCAGTGTTAGGCATCCTTTCTGGGTAGAAGCTTTAGAAATCAGCACATGTTTTGCCATGCCCTATTTTCACCATGTCAGTGACTTTGGAAGCATGTGTTGGAAATTGTGTGCATGACATGATGAACAGAACCTTCCTGCTGCTCTGCTTCAAGCATAAATTTAATACGAGACATACAATTTTCCTTTCTTTAACCACTAGGATTATCAAGTTGTTTCTTTTTTGCATCATCAGCTAGCCTCTTCTGAATGATATCTGTAGTTCCATCGATTCACAGGTTGGGAATCTTTGATTTCAGTAACTAGTTTCTTAATAGTATATTAGAGAGGAATAAATGGATGTATATCATTAAAGTATATCAAACTAAATGGATGTATATCATAATAAGTGCATCATATCATTAAATATTTTATGTATTAATCAAAATTCTTGCGTGCACATAACGCCAGTTTGAACTAGTTTAATGGAGGGAATTCTAGAATACTGGCATATCTCATGTCAGTTATTCCTTTATTCATTTAGAAATATTTTATTTTCCAAAGATTATTTTTATTTTTTATTTTACTTTATTCTAAATGTACAAATTTATGGAGTATGATGAATAATGAAAAAAATTAGGGTAACTAACAGATGTATCACCTCAAACATTTTGCTATAACATATGCAGAATCCAAGAACATTATATTAGATAAATGAGGTGCAGAAAGTCAAAAACCGTATGATCTCATTCATATGTGGAATTTAAAAAAAGTAGATTTCTTAGAAGTAGAAAGTAGAATAATGTTTACAGGAGATGAGAGAAGATATTGAGAAGAAGGGATTGGGAAAAGGTTAATGCATCCTTATCTAGTACCATTATGCCAATCACTGTTCAGTCACTGTTTTAGGTAAACACTAATGAGCAAAATGTTTAAAAGAATGTGAAAGAGTAAAGAATGCTAAGAAGAAAATAAACAGTGAAAAATAATAGAAATATATGGGAAAAGGATAATTCAAGAAGACAAACCACTCAACTAAATTGAAAACAAGAATTTGATAGTCCTCAGAACAACTGGACGCAAGTAATGCCTACAAAGTGAATTTTCTCTTTTCCTCGTTCCCTATTTACATTCTCTCTCTCTCTCATTTTAAAACTTTCTTATTAACTTCCTGGTCTTTCATTATAGGTAAATCGCTCCACATTTAGTAAACATAGATTCTAGAAGCAGCCAAGTTTCACCTAAGTTTGTGACACCAGAGACAAAATATTAACTTTTAATTTCAATTTCAAGAATCCTGGGAAAGGATTCTTATGTGTCAAACTTGGATCGGTTGGTTGTCCTTAAATTGACTATGGTTAGTGGTGAGATAAAATAAAAACAGGTCAATACCCAGTCTGAGTAACGAGTCAGGTGTCTCCTTCCTACAGAAGAAGGATAATGTCATAAGGAGGCACAATATACATTAACATGTATGCTTTTATATTAATGGATATTATACTGAATATATGTTACATTCCACCATGAATCTTTGCTGTTTTTTTTCTTTGTTTCTTTCTTTTGTATTGCAGCTCTGAAAATCAAACCCAGGGCCACTCTACCACTGAGCTAGGTATTTATTTTGAGACAGAGTTTCACTAAGTTCCTAAATTGTCCAGGTGGGACTCAAATTTTGGTCCTCCTGCTTCAGCCTCCCTCTGTGCTGGGATGATATGTGTGTGCAACCATGCCCAGCTTGCTGTTTTTAGAGCAACAATTTCATTTTCCTGACAGTTCAGTGGGTAAATCTCTTGAAATCATAGGCATAGGAAAGGCCTTTCTGAGCAGAACTCCAGTTGCAGAAGAAATAGAACCAATAATCAAATAGAATCATAACAAATTAAAAAAAAAAACACTTCTGCACAGCAAAAGAAACAGCCAACAAAGTGAGAAAACAACCAACAGAATGGGAAAAAAAGTTTTGCCAGCTATTCCTCAGAGAACTAATATCTAGAACATATAAATAACTCAAACAAATTAGACTCCCAAACATAGAAGACCCAGTTTAAAAAAATGAGCAAATGAAATGAATAGACACTCCTCAGAAGAAATACAAATAGCCAATAAAAACATGAAGAAAGGTTTTATGTTGTTGTCCATTAGAGGAATACAAATTAAAACAACACTGAGTTCTATCTTACCTCAGAAAAAATGTCCATCATCAAGAAATCAAATAATAACAAACACTGGAGAGGCTGCAGGGTGAAAAGGAACCTTCAACATCATTGGTGGTCATGTAAATTGGTACAACCAGTATGGAAATTCATTGAAAATCTAAAGCTAGAAATTGCATTTGACCCAGCTATTCCCCTTCTAGGTTAGGTATCTTCTTGAAAAAATTAAAGGCATTATATTACAAAGATTTCTGCACATTCATATTTATGGGAGCACATTTTACAATAATTAAATCCTGGAAGCAGCCATCAACAATTGAATAGATAAAGAAAATGTGGTATTAGGTGTTTACTCACAATGAAGACAGATAAATTTAACCCATTTGTAGAAAAATGGATGCACCTTGAGATCATAATGTTAAGTGAAATAATCACACAAGTTTAAATTTTGTATGATTTCTCTTATATAAGATACCACAAATATAAGTCAAGAGAAAAAATAAAAAATAATAGAAGGAGATAGATCTTTTCAAATGGTAAGGGGATCAAGCAATGGAGAGAGGGAGAGGGAGGAAATAGAAGGGAATGAAAAAAGGAATTAAAATGTGTTATGTACGTGTACCAATTCCACACAAGAAATGTAAATATTACGCATTAAAAACATGGACTATTAAAAAAGTCCTCAAGGGATTATTTTCAATGTATTTGTATTCTCTGTAGACACTATTGACAAGAATGAAGATTCTGCTTTCCTAAATAGCATACCCAACAAACACCTTTATATAAAATTTCACTTTAACAAAGTATATTTCTGTATGACTATGGCAATATTAAATTAGTCAAAGAACTACACTTCAGTTTCTTAAATCAAGCCTGAATAAGAGGTATCTGTCTACAGGGTTGTCCTGCCTGGACCTTAGCATATCTTCTCCATACAGGACATCTATCATCAACAATATTAATTTCATTATTATTTTTAAATAAGTTTGTTCATAAAATTTAGATGTAATATCTTAAAATACCCTGATAACTCCTCACTTCTGCTCATAATACAATAATCTCTCTTCTTTTTGAAACTAGTCTGCATCTAGATATTTCTCTCTGTTCCCAGGACAGCTGTCACTGCTGCACTTACTAGCAAGGACAGATTAGTTTAAAATATATCATAATTATATTCATTTTGGATTTAACTGGAAATTTTAGTGCCATATTAAAATACAAAAGAATAGTGAAATACCTTCCATTCCACTGAAATGTAGTTCCAAGCTCAATCAAGATGACCTATATTATTTTATTTGAGTTGACTTACATGTTTTGAATTACATTAATTTCAGGCCCTTAACAAATACTTAAATATTTCTAATGTGCATGCATTAGGTTTTATTTCACTTTATAACTCAGATGAGGAAAGTAGACCAGTTATAAATAATGCATTTTTAAGGGTAGCATGGCTAAAGTCTCAATCTCTCCATCTTCTTCCAAATATTAATCTTCTTTCACATACAATTATTTGAAAATCATAAAAGTGTTGTTTTTATCTAGAGGAGTCTGTTTCTGTCACTCATATTAGTAGACTCAGTACAGTATCTGTATCAGTTTTTTTTTGAAAATATAAACAAATAATGTTGCTACAAGTATTTATAATAATAAGAACTATGTTAACATATGCTAACAAGTAAAAACCTTGGGGACAGGATTGAGGGAATGAAAAATGTTTAATAATCTATATCATTTTTCTCCATACACTTTGGACTCATAAATACAACTATGTAGATTTAATAATATGTCATCATAGAGTTATAGTCATTTAATTATTGGAAAGCTGGAAATTTATTAGATATTCTAAATCCTTTTAGTAGTAGTTGGTTCAGAAAACACAGTATTTTAGAAGCCAGGCATTTAAAATTTTTCAGTTATTGCACTGAAGAAAATATTCTGTTTTTCTAAATTGTTGGTTATCATAATATAACACTTCTCTCCAAATTTAAGTATGTTTCCCTTCAAATATATTCTACACTTCAAAGGGAAAACAGGTTGTAGTATACATCATGTTACACAATAAGACATAATATCTTGGAATTTATGGTAATAGCAGACTAAGTAGAGAATAAACTCTGCTGCCTTTGAAGAAGAAATTGACAAGAAATTAGTAGTCTCAACTTTATAAGGATTTGTTATAAAATGCTGTATATGTATGTTCACATTCCTATCAGCATTCTTGTCTTCTAAGGTCTGATCAGAATCATCCCTTAAGCTCTGTTCAACATTCTAGGGTTTCTCTGATCTACTTCTCTAAACTGTCCCAAACTTCTTCCAGAAACCGGTTCCAAAGATTTCTAAACCACCAGATCATGTATAGTCACAACAACCTGATTTCTGGTACTAATTTTCTGTATTAGTAAGCTCTCGCACTGCTAAGACATAATATGTGATACCTACAATTTAAAGGAGAAGAGGTTTAATTTGGCTCATGCTTTCAGAAGATTCAATCCATAGTCAGATGGCTCTGAGACAGAAACATGGTGAAGGGTTTGGTAGAGCAAAAATGCTTAGTTAATAGTGAGTGAGAACAAAGCAGGGGAAGCATGCCAGAGAGCAACATGTGAGGGCTCAAACACAGACCCCAACAGTATGCTTCCATGAGCCACTCAGGCACACATACACTGGTACTCTATCAATTCCTCAGTCAGATTCCAAAGCTAATCAAATCAACACTATCAATCTTAACCAAAGCTTATCAAATCAACACTATCTATTTTAACCTTCATACTTGATGAAATTAAAAGATATTATTCTCTGAAAAATAATCCAGGCACTTCAGATACTACATGTTATATAGAGTGAAATCTAAAAATGTTGAACCTACAGAAGTAGAGAATATAAGAGTGGTAACCAGAGACTGTAACCCTATAGGTAGGCAATAGTGAATGGAAAGAATGAGGAGTTTTTGAACAAAGGTACAAAATTACAGTGAGACCAGGGAAACAAGTTTTGAGATCTATTGCATAACAGCGTGTCTACAGTGAGTAATAATTTATATGTATTTCACAATAATTTAGAGAATAAATTCAAAATATATCACCTCTAAAATACAAAGCAAATAAGATGATATATATTAATTAGCTATATTTAATCATATATATTATAATCATATATATTAAGGCATATATAAATGAAACATTGTTCCTCATAAATGTATATAATTAGGATTTGTGAGTTAAAAATAATTAGGAACAAAGGCTTTTTTTTTCCTGTTATTCAGGGTGTTGGACTTATGTCCCTATACCTGCTAGGCAAGTGCTCTACACTGAGCTGCACCCTAGCCCAAAATGTCTTTTCTTAAATTTGCTTGTGAAAACAATATTGTTCCTATTTTATATGTGAGGAAGACAATATTAACCTCTAACACAGAAGGCATCCTATATTTCAGTCACTATTGTAGAAACTTTATCCATACTGACCCTTTAAATCCTCACAGCCACTTCGTTTTACAAATTGAGGAAGCAATGGTGTATGTTTTATAAGTATCTTTCTCATGGTTGCATAACTGGTGAATAATGGAACTATATTCAAAGTCCAGTATCTGTTCCATGAAATACATTATTAACTACATCTAAGGCACTTAAGAGGCAGACACAGAAAAGGTCTTTCTTAAAGTCACAGATTTATGTAGGAACAAATAGTTCTAAAAATTTTAAAGCTGATGAAAATAAAGCCTGAGAATTTTCAGACTCTAAAAGTGAAAAAAAACCTAGGAAGCATGTATATGAAATAACTTATCAGTAATAAAAATAAAACAGCAGAAAAATGGACATATTACATGTAGCTTTCAAAGACTAGAATAACAGCCAGTGCTTTGGCAGAAACAATGGAATCCAGAGGATAGTGGCATAGTATCTTTAGAGCATTAAAAAAGGATATCAAAGTAACATTTTATATTCAGCAAACTATCTTCCAAGAAATGAAGACTAAAGAAAGACTTTAAGTCAAATAAAGTAAAACTACAACATCTGCAGACATTGCACTAAAAGAAACAATAAAGAGCCAGACACATTAGTGGGTGCATGTGGTTTCAGCTACTCAGAAGGCTGAGGTGGGAGGATCTCTTGACTCTAGTGGTTTCACACCAGCCTGGGCAACATAACAAGCCATGAGAATGGGTGGAGGTAGGGGGAGGAAACAATAAAGAAAAGTTTCAGTGAGATTGGAAATTGTACTAGTGATCTGGATAATATATACAGAAGAATAAAGACCATCAGCAATGATAAATATGTTAGAAAATATAAAATAATTTTTTCTAATTTTAATTTTTTAAAATTTATATTAATGTAATTCTGTATTTAAAAGTGAACTAGAAATAAAATTTATGAAAACAATAAGATGAAAGCTGGGCAGAATGTATAGACACACTATAGTCATCCCTCAATATTATGGGATATTGTTTCCAGAACCACCCCAAAATACCAATATCTGTTGGTGTTCGAGCCTCTTATATAAAATGGTGTATATTTGGATACAACTTACACACATCCCCTGTGTACTTTGGATCATCTCCCAATTATTTATAATATCAAATACTATACAAATACTATGTAAACAGTTGTTATACTTTATTATATAGGGAATAATGACAAAAAAAGGAGATTGTACATGGATAATACAGATACAATGCCTTTCAAATATTTAAGACTGCTGATTGGCTATGGATACAGAGGATCTATTTTATAGTTTTCTGGTATTTATACCACATGTAAAATGAATCTAATATTATTTGAAGATAGACTATAGGATGTTAAATATTTTTACTATATACATCAAATTAATAACTGAAACAGCAAAACAAATAATAAATTATCTAGTAAGTCACCATCAGAAATTAAATGCAGTCATAAAAATTTCTTCAAAAATTTCTCAGAAAAAGAAATCAAAAAGTGGAAAGAACTACTCCATCTTTGTTTACAGATAAAGTTTCTGTATAGAATAATTTTTGTGCAATTTATGAAGAAGCTTCTAGACTTGTGAGTGAATGTAGCACAGAATACACACTCAATATTATAGTCAATATTATATAATAACTAAACATGAATTATTCCTTTTAAACTATTAACAGTAATAATTACTCTGTCATAAAACAAGAACTGGCTCTTAACACATGCAGCTGCATGGAAAGATATCAAAATAATGATGCTGCAGAAAATAGGCAAGGCAAGAAAGAATATATGGTATTGATTCCACCTATATGCAATTCTTGAATGTGCAAACTGAAGATGATATTTAGGTCAGTGGATTCTTCTCTCTAGGCACGAGCTAAAAAGGAGAGGGAGGAATTAAAAAGGAGCAAGAGGAGACATTACAGGTGATAGACATGCTCATTATCTTGATTGTGGCATTTGCTTCATGGCTCCATGCTTATCAAATTGTGCAGTTTGACATATGAGAAGAATAACTTCATAAATTGAGAAAAAAGAAGTAGCTCAGTGCCTGACTTAAAAAATAGCATGTAATATAACTTGTGATGTAACATAAATAAACATAGGATATTCTGAGTCATAGCCATAATAATCTACAATACTATTAATACCGCCATTAGGCCATTTCTTCAAATATTTGTTTCTATTAGAAAATAACTCAATTTTGTATTTTAATTTCATACTCAGTATTTTATAGCTACTAGTTTATTTGGCAATCAAATGGATTTTTTTTTCCTCCTATCATTTCCCAGTGATACGGGAGAAGTTGGGATGATTTATTTAAACACTAGCATATGACAAGATTGCTTCCTTAGCTTAAACTTTTACTGCTAACATATTTTTTTATTTACCATCACTACAATGTCTTAAAGTACACAGTAATTACACAAACCTTTATTCCAAAAGCTATTGTGAAAGGAGATACATTTTTTTAGAAGAAAGTGATATATGGTGAGTGCTGTGAACTTAATTGTTAGTACAACTATTCGGAGGAAATACTAACTAACATGTGTTGAAGTTTCTTCACCTACATTTCTTTAGCTGTTGGTTAGTTCGTCATCTGTTTTTCCTCCTGCTTTTAGGCTAGGTGACAACCACTAGCTGTGAAACTACATTATAAGCCAAAACCACTGCTCTAAAAATATTTTTACTGACGTTAGTTCCATCAATGAAAAGTGCCATACAAAAAATCCTGAATAACACTCTTTTCTATGATGTATTGTTTCTGAATAGTATTGTTTACCTGACTAGTAAATATTCTTTTAATGTAAAAATCATCCCAAGAATATTAAATATATGCCATAATATGTTCTTTTTGGACTAATAATTGGACAAAATTTGCCCTACTGAATATATACTTTATTATTCAAAAATATAATTTATTCTTAGCAATTTAAAAAATCGTATTAGCTCTGTTATGCACATATGAACTTTCTTTTATATCTCATAATTCCCTTAAAATACTAGGTAGAAGAAGAATATATTTGAGATACAGTGGAATCTATATTGTAAAGGCATCTTGGTAAATGATTTTGTAAGCCACCTAATCCTTAAGAAACTGCCTATGTTAAAAATGTAAAGTGAAATGTCCCTGCCCTTTAAAAGAAAAGAACATAAGGAGATCAGGATAAGGCACTTCAGTATTACAAACAAATACACACACACCCACACACACACTTACAGGTGGACATTCCCAGAAATTGTGCAAGATTGATTAGTGATGTCTGAATTGGTCACACCCAAAGTTTGGGCAGTGTTTCACAGACTACATCATTTTGTGAAAAGTTATACTGTAATTATTGGTGAGTATTAAAGGACTTCTTCAAAGGATATAGATTTTTTTCTTTATTTCCCCAGAGGAAAGGTTTTAATAATTCTTAATGTTTAACTGTGAGTACAAAAATTTGTTGTAGCTGTATTAGGATGTTGTGACTTCCAATCTTCTCCTGTACTTAAACATATATTTTAGTATTTTAGAATGCTTATCAACTGAAAAGGTAGTCCTGTCATTCTTTTTGGAGGTAAGTAGTAAAACACCTTCAGTTTGGAAGGCAGAAATATAACACACTGTCTTAGTTATTTCTTCTTTTCCCCAGGTAAAAGTCTTCCATTGAGCTTTGGCTGCAGAAAAATAGGGTTTGAAATTTATATGTTCCTCTTCTGACACCCAGTTAGATTCTGAATATAATATTGGCTTTGGAGCCAATATTAAGGTCACAGTTATTTTTTAAAAAGAAGATTTGATGTTAAGTTATTCCATTTTAATCAAAGAAAATAATACAGAAACACACATACATGTGCCTGCATATATGGCTTATTTGTTTGTTGGATTTTTGTCAAAATAGATTCCCAAATGAAGAATGACAGGTAAAGCAAAGCCAAGCTAGCTCCTATGAGAAGATCATATGTTTAAACCAATTAATGACTTGTCAAATGAGACTGGACAGGGAGAAATGTTTGGGAGATTCCTGAGGAGGCTTTGTTCACAGTTGCTGAGATTTATTAGATTCAGTGATCATATACTTCATATCTCAGCAAGACAGTTGTTAAGTGTTCTACAGAAATAGAATGTGTGGTAACTCTATTATTGGGACTCATTAAAAAACACATAATGAGATAAAACAGAAACAAAAATGAAACTACAATTTGAAATTATAAATTTCACTTAGATTTAAATAGTGTTTCTTCCTCATAAAACTATGACCTTAGGCATATTTACTTAGCTTATCTGAACTTTTACTTTTTCATTTATAAAATGGTAATGATAGTCTTATCTCCAAGCATGACTATGAGTCTGTGAGTATTAAATAAACAAGTTAAAATATTTAATATTCTTAACAGAGAACCAGAATCATAGGCAGCATTTAATAAAGGTCATTTTTTGTCATTTACTTCTTAAGGCAGGCCAGCTCAAATAGCTATTATACCTTGAATCTGAAGTTTTACTTTTCATAGAATTACTACTTCCTAGTTATGTACCTCTAAAATAACATTGTTTGCATTTCTGTCCCAGCCCAAAATATACTCTATTCTGTTTATTATGTCTTGGGTTATGCTTGATTCTGTACATGTCTATCTTATTAAGAAATCTGAGCACTAAAGTTATATCATATTTCTCCGTTTAACCACACATAGGGTCTATTTCCATGTGACGCACAGAGTAGGTATTCAGTGAATGCTGACTGCATTGGATTTAACTCACCATAATTGCATAGATTTAGCAGACCTTTACTATATTTTTTCTAAGTTTGTTGCCAAATTTCTAGGCAGTCATCGACTTTCCAAAAATGTTTTCTTTTGATGATATATTCAGTATTTATTTAAAATGTAATTTGGGAAAATTTCTAAAAGTATACATATATTATCTGGCTAGACACAAGTCACCTTAACATAAACAAGCTGAAGTAGATACATGAATGTATAAAGCAAAATTCAGAGTTGAGACAGGAAGATCACAGTTTTGTGCCCAGCCTTGGCAGCTCAGCAACTTACTATCTGATAATTGAAAACTAAAACAGGTCTGGGGATGAAGCTCAGGGTGAAGGCTTTGGGCTCACTCCCTACTACCCCCCCTCCAAAAA
Organism: Hystrix cristata; assembly: GCA_004026905.1. Taxonomy (NCBI): domain Eukaryota; kingdom Metazoa; phylum Chordata; class Mammalia; order Rodentia; family Hystricidae; genus Hystrix; species Hystrix cristata. The sequence goes on from PVJO010019581.1 coordinate 18,767, forward strand.
AAATATATTCATAGGCTTTGAGCTTGAATATGACTGTTAATCCATCCTGGACTAGCATGGGTCCAAGATTTGGTACTGATGCTGAGTGATGACACTGTCAGGAAAATAGGGAAATAGACAAGGCTTATCCATCTGGTTGTCTGCTTAGTAAACACTTCTTGATAATTTAGTATGTACCAGACATAAAAAGGCATAGAAAAATAAGTAAGACAAGTACTTATCTTCAAATACTAAAGGGGAAGATGGGGATAAATAAATGATTATAATGCAATATGATGTGTATTAAGATATACTTCAGCGTATTATGAATAACTAAGAGTGGTTTTTCACTCAGAGATGTTGGTTGAGTCTCTGTTACTTTAACAAAATACCTGGACTAGATTAACTTTATGAAGTACAGAGGTTTAATTAACTCAGTTTTGGAAGGTAAAAGTCCAACATCAAGCAGATTTATGGGTTTGGCCTATGGTGAGGGTGTAGTGGCAGATGGCATGTTGGTATGAACTAGTGTGGGAACGAAGGATCATATCATCAAATAAGCAGCCAAGGGCCAATTCTAGGGTTCAAAATTTTCTTTTAACAACTTGCTCTTGTGAAACCTCAGGAGTCCTAAAGGGACTACTTTAATCTCTCTGAAGAGCAGTCTCCAGTGTCTTCTCTTTAGGCTTCACCTCTTAAAGGTTCTGTACTGCCTCCTGACACTCCCACCCCAGAGACCAAGCTTCCTACACATAAACTCTTGGACAACAAACCACATAGACATCCTATAAGATTTAAACGTACCTTTTTGGGAATACAGTTCAATACATACAACCCATTTATATAAAATATCTACAATAAGTAAGTACACAGAAGCAGAAAACAGATGAGTGCTTACCAGGAACTCAGAGCTAGACAGCATAGATAAGATGGTCTCGTGGATAATCAGTTTTTTGAGGTGATAAAAGGTTTCGGAACCGGTAATTCCAAAATGTGTAAAGGTTGTGAATGTATTAAATGCCACAGAATTGTATGCAGTAAAATAGTTAAATGGATAAAATTGAAGTTAATGTGAATAAAAAATAAGTTTATTAAAAGTCAGGTCAAGTTATTTTTGTTGCCCTTGACTACTCTTTAAGCTTATTCCCGTTTCATTTTCTACCCATTTTAACACCCCCCATTCTACTCCTTCCTTCCTTCCTTAAAACCAGTCACATACTTGCCTCTTACTTTCTAGATGTATCGTCTTTCTTACATGTTTCTTTTATTACTTTCACTCAGATTAACCTAAAAATATTATTCTTTTAAGATCCTACTCTCACATTTCTTTAGAGACCAGTCCTCCTTCTATGCCACTGCCTGAAAGGAATCTTGTTTTTTTATGCCGTATCTCATTTTCTTGTCCTTGGAACAAATACCAGCACCCACAACTTAAAGAAGAAGTTTATTTTGGCTCATGTTTACAGTCCATGGTTGGCAGGCTTCAAGACAGGAAGGGCGTGGTGGAAAAGTGAGACTCAGAAGAAAGCTGCTCAGGTTATGCTGGCCAGGAAGCAGAGTGAAGGGTTGAACCAGGACGGGAGATATACCCTTTAAAATCATGCCCCAGTGACCTATCTCCCACCAGGACTGACCTTCAAATGGCACACTTAGCTCTGAACTCATGTGTGGATTAATTGCCTCCCCAAAGCCCCACACCTGAACATACGAGGCCTTAACACTGTGATGCCCCTTCCTGCAGTGCTCCCTTATGCTTTGCCTGTTGCAGTACACTTTGCTACATTTAAGAGGGATCGATAGTTAGAATTCATTGTTTTTGAATGAATATACATGTGACCCTTTACTTTTATTTATTTCTAGTTTTAGTCATACATACAAATTGTACATCTTTAGGGAGTACTGTGTGAAGTTTGTATATATGTATACATTATGTAATGTTCTGATCACATGGTGATTTTTCTACACACTGACTTCTAGGTCTCCAAAGTAAAAGACAAGGCTCACTCTCTTTTACTTTGTTTTGTTTTGGGAACTTGCTCACTTTAGTATGAACCATGAATCTTGGCAGCAGGCAGCTGGAGAGTCATTTAGGAAAGTGGAGGCAGGAAACGGTTGGTAAATGTTGTGAAAAATGTCCTTTAAAATGTTCCAATAATGTATACAAGAGGAATGTTAGATTTCCCTTGTTTCCAAGTGCAGTTCCTACTGAATTCCTTGAATTCATGTATTTGCCTTATTTCTAAATCTTTAGATGAATAAGTAGTAGACACACAGTAAATTTGTAGTATCAGTATTAACAGTAATTAATAATATTAACAATAGTTAATACTAGGACACATCGAATTGTTTCTCTGATATGAGAAACCATAACTGTAAATAAGGACAAAAAGGTGTAATAGATATTATATAAAAGGAGGATGGTGTGCAGAGGAGAGGAGTACTAGAAAGAAAGAAGGGGAAAAGCAGAAAGGCAACAGGGGAAAGAGAGGGGAAAGGGAAAATATGGAAAATGATGAATGAATGAACCTGCTGTAAATAGGGAGGGAGGGAGCAGAGGGGAGGGGCGGGGGAGAGGGGGAGAACCAAGATGCATCATGTATAGGTACAGAATAAATGTAATGAATGTGACCATTGTATGTAGAATGTACCAATACATGTTCTTGGTTTAAAATAAAAAAAAATAGTTAATACTAGGGAGTGGATCTTATTTCTCCTTAATTTCATTTGTTCATATAGAGATTTTTTGTGTGTGTGCTGGGGACCAATCTTGGGCCTCACGTATGTTAAGCACATTCTCTATCACTGAGTTACACCCCCAGCCAGATATAGAGAGATTATGACTAGAGTTACAATCCCAGTGATTTGGTGAGTGAAATTCATCAGTTCACATTATTTTATTAAACCATGGCAATTATTGAATCTTTTATTCTCCTTATTCCTTTCCTATCAGCCCCGGACCAATATGAGACAGTATTTCCAAGTAAGAAGATAGGCTTTGTAGACTCAAACTTTCCTTGAATGTACTTCCAAGTTATACACTTGCAGGGGGTTTGGGGATAATGTTAGCAATCTTTCTTGTCTGCAAACCAAAACTATATTTTCTTTTTAGTCTGTCAGACATAAAGTTAACATTTTCCCTGACTTATTTTGTGTACACTAGTTCCAAATTAGGGAGGAGGAAAGGGGAAAAGGCATTATAAATTGACATTTTAATTTCCCAGTTAATACTTATTTCATACTTGTTACATGCCAGATACTCCACAAAGCTCTTTATTTGAACCATCTCATTTAATCCTTACAGCAATCCCTATGCTTACACTGGAGATGAATGAGAATTTCCTCTTTCTTCTTTAACAATTCCTTCAGCCTTCAATTTATGCTTCTGTAGCTCCTTTTCTCTACAAAGGATATGTACTAATACAAGCTGACTTTCCCTGGAGAAATTTAGGAGGGTGGCAGGACACAAGTAACCTCAAGTTCACACCAATCTGAATTGTACTTTTCAATCAAGAAAAGCTTTAGGAAGACAGATTACTTGGGACACCTCAGGTCAAAGTACAGACTTGTTTGCTAACATTTCTGGAAAGAGATTACTAACTCCTGAATAAAAATTATTTGCTAGTTTGAATTATTTAAAATGATTTGTTTGCATACCATGTGTGCTCCAAAAACTTCTCTTGACCTTCTGTCTGTAAGATGAATAGTTTTTGTTTCCATGTTCTGCTGAATTCCCACTAGAACATTGTTCTTTAATAAGTAACACAAATCTATGTTGTTGTACACTGGAGAAAGTTTAGCATTGTCTAACAAGGGACTTTTAAAATGCTTTTAGACAAGAATCACACAAAGTATTATTTCCACCGGTATCTATATAACCAACTCTTAAAATGTCTGGTTCCAAAAGAAAGCATCATTGCAAGTCCATCAAAGGTGTTCTGAACAACTATCAAGCAGCATTATGTCATGCTGGTGCTAAGAACTCAGGCCTGTGAAAATAAACATCTCTGTACACAGAGAAACAAAGGCATAACCAGAGAGGAAAAAGCAAAGCGCTGGCTCTGATAATGAACCAAGGAAAATCAAGCCAAAAACCCAAGGGGGAGGTTGTCACCGAGGACCATTTCATCTCCAAACACTTCACTTTGCCCACCCCTCACACAGTGTACACTCGACTCCTAGGGAAAAGCCTGCAACAGTATTTGGTGCAACGAGAATATGCCGGTATATTATAAAATTTAACGGAATCCAAGAGGTTGTGGAAGTAGAATTTTCCTTTAAAATAGCTAATTATAAATTAATTTAAGTTATCAGAGTTTCTTACTCAGATAACTGGAAAGCTCTATGAAATAAATATGAAATACATGTATATATGTAAAATATGGTTACTAGAGTTGGGTATGTGCCAAAGTCCATCTACCACCAAGTTCTGTCTGGAAAAAAAAGAGGAGGGGTATATTTGTGAATGGCTTGGAATATTAAACAGTGATGCCCTGAGGCTGGAGGGTCACTTCAGCCAACCCTGGCAATATAGTGAGATGTCTCAAAAAACAAAACAAATAATGCCTGAAATGGTAATTTCTGCTTGCAGAAGTAAAAAGATAAATGTATTTTTAAAAGTGTTCTCATTCTGCCCTAGCATTGTCTCATGTAAAATAAGCCTAAAATCCTGCTGGAGAGAAAAAAATTCATTAGGTGGCCACCTCATCAGCCTAAATATTTTTTTTTTTTTACCAAGAACATGTATTGGTACACTGTATACATAATGATCATAATCAACATGGTTATTTTCTACCTGTACATGATACATCTTGGTTTTCCCCCCTCTTCCCTCCCTTCCCCTCCCCTCCCTTCCATTCACCCACCCCTCCCTATTTGCAACAAGTGCAGTTACACTTTTCCATTTTTTCCCCTTTCATCTTACTTTTCTTTTAACCTTCTTCTTTATCCCCCTTTTCCCTATCTAGTTCTCCTCTCTTTTGAATACTCTCTCTTTTTTTTTTTTAAACATAATATCTTTTCTACCCCTTTGTCCTTATTTACACTTATGGTTTCTCATAGCAGAGAAACAATTCGATGTGTACTCATAAGTGTCTGATTTATTTCACTTAATAATATGTTCTCAAGAAACATCCATTTACATACAAATGACTCTAGTTTATCCTTTTTTATGGTGGTGTAGTACTCCATTGTGTAGAAAAACCACATCTTCTTCAGCCATTCATCAGTTGTTGGGCATTTAGA